>APFE030071164.1:48676-145373 GCA_000404065.3 Pinus taeda
AAATCAAAATCTAGAGAGCTATTACTCATACCTTCTACCATACCTTTGCCATGAAGTATTCGAAGGCCCTTCTCTCCAATATGTCCAAGCCTTTGATGCCACAACATGGTCTTCTCTCCAGAGACCACTAGATTTTATGCTCCACTTTTAGGAACCACAAAACTGTTGCACCCATCAATAACAGTACTACCTTGTAGCTTGTACAGAGTTCCAATTCGAACTCCCCGCATCAGTACCAGTGCTCCCCGAACCATTTTGCAGGTATCCTTCTCGAACACTATTTTTACACCTGAATCATCCAACTTGCTTACAAAAATTAGATTTCTGGCCAATGCAGGAATATGCAGAACACCAGGAAGTGTTCTAAACCTTCCACCTTGCAACTTCAACTTTACTTTTCCACGACCAATGATTCTAGCCTTCCTACCATCCCCTAAGAAGACATCACAACCATCGTATTTCTCATACTCACAAAACCACTCTCTATGGGGAGTGAAGTGAAAGGATGCACCTGAGTCAATCAACCATGCCTCATGATCTACATGTGTACTTGAAGAAGCCAAGTACACATCCCCACCTTCATCTGAGGTGGTTTTCACCTCTACAGAAGAAGCATCATCAAATCCCTTTCCTTTGTTAGGAGCTTTAGATTTACAGTCCCTTTTGTAGTGCCCTTCCTTTCCACATTTCCAACACACCACCTTTACAGATTTTCCTTGAGATTTAGATCTCCCGCTTGATGAATTATTTTTGTTTCTGTTCTCGGACTGTCCTCGTACAGACAAGGCCTCACCATTCTGGCTCTCCATATTTTTCCATCTCATCTCCTCCATCAGCAAGGATGAGACTATTTCATCAAACTGCAAGGCAACTTCCTTGCTACCTATTGCAATAACTAGACTATCCTACGAATCTGGTAGAGAACACAACAAACTGATGAACTTATCTTCACCTAAAATTTTAATATCAATAGATAATAACTAACTTACCATAGTATTAAATGCATTCATATGCTATATCACCGAGTCTCCATCTTTCATCCTTAGGTTATACAGTTTTTTTCCGTAGGAATAGTTTATTCACCAGAGACTTAGATTGATACAAAGTCCCTAACTTGTCCCACAAAGCCTTCGTTGTATCTTCCCCTAATACATTCAGCAATACTGAGTCTGAGACACACAATCGTATTGTGCTCTTTGCCTTTTGATCCAACTTCTTCCATTCTTCATTAGACACTCCCATTGGTTTATTACCTGGATCTACCGCAATCCGCTGATCTTTATCCACCAACATATCCTCCATATTGAGTTTCCATAACTCAAAACTCTGACCATTAAATTTATCGATCTCTATCTTTCCACTGCTTGCCATCTTCTTTCACCACCAGAATCGATCCCGCAGATCTCCCACTGAACAGGGTCTACCACAGGCTCGAGCGTAACCCCTTAGCAAAAAAGGCTTCCCCTTGAAGCAAAAAGAGCTCTGATACCAAATGTAGGTTTTAACCCCATACAAAAATTACCTGCATATGAATTCTAAAACATAGAAAATAAACATTTCGAGAGCATACCACATAAAACACATATACACAGAGATTTTCCCTTGGATCCCAAAGCCGGGACTACCAGCTTGATTTTTCATTATATTCTTTTCAATGTTACAATACATATTTATACATGCCGAGGCATCCAATACCATGGACTGAAAACCATCATGTTCAAAACCATGGACCAAAAAACATAGGTTGGTCCGCCCAACCTAATATAGGGTCCAAATTGTTTTTCCCTGGGGTGCTGCCCTAGACCCTATAGAAGGGGGCTACTCACCCCCCTCAAACCCCTCAGAGAGGTGGGGCTACCACATCCTCTGTGACCCCCCATTGCATAATCAACACAATGAAGGGGGGGCTTCATGCCCCCTCTAACCCCTCGTTTCACTACGTCGGTTAGTCGTGGAAAGAATATAACATAACCCAACATTATCATTGGAGTGCTTGATATACCAGGTCATTGCACTGTCATGCAGGGTGCTAATGAGTGTGGCTTTCTTTATATTGTCATCTGTAATTTCTTACTTTTCCCATACAGCCCTTACCACAAACCAGAATTGGTCCAGATCCTTATTTCCCAAACCAGTTAACACAAGCAACTTCACTGTGCTTGCCATATTGAATCGTGGTGGTGGAAAAGGTGGTACGAGTGAAGATGGGGGTGATGGTGGTGAAGCTGGTGGTGGTGTGGGTGGGGGTGGTATTCACAGAATTATTTTCCTTATCAGATGGATCGCACTTCACGGTGAGACCTTTGCGAGCTCTTCCTCACCACCTCGTGGGGGTGAAATTAAGGGGCTAGTTTCTAATCCCTTATTTCCTTCGTTCCTATAAGTTTTTCCACTTCGTGTAGCCCGGAACATCAAGGTAACTGCATAACCCTCTTTTCACACAATAGAATTTTAATCCAAGTATTAAAATACTTTACGTACTTACCTCACAATCCCTTAAGAAAGCGTCACTCTGCTTTGCTATAACTGACTGAGGTGTCAATCACAAACTTAGTAATGAATCCTCCTATAATCCGATCGAGCCAATGATCAACGACGCGCACGATCTTATCCTTCGATGCTTCCAACCTTCACACTAACGCTAGGGTCCACACAATAGGATTGTTGAGTTTCCACCTTCCTTGTCTATCTGCTAGCTTCACGATCCACTCATACAACTCAGTAGGGAAAGACGCGAAGAAGATTTCCTGGATCTCTGTGTACATGTAGTATTCTAACCACTCTTCTTTTGAAAGTCATGGGTTCATGTTCTCTTGTACTGCGAACTTGTGAATTCTCCTATCCAACTAGCCTTCAATTTCCTTCTTAGTTGGATTCCAATGATACGACATCAGACATCTCTATGTAGATTCCAGTCCCGGCAATGGAACCATTTGTTGGCTTGAGGGGGCCTGACACAGGTTCGAAGTTAATTAGCCAAACAAATCCCTACACTACTGGCCCTTTTGGCATCAACCCGTGGAGTGAAAACTGAAGTCTCACCTGAAGCAGTATGGGGGGATGCTGGAACCAAGTTTCCACACCCTTGAGATGTCTGAGGTGTCGATTTAGTCCAACTGTGCCTACCTTTGCGCAGGTCACTTCATGCACTGTCCTGACCTTCAATACCTATGTGATCTGTTATAATCGCCTTTCGCGCAACCCTAACTAGGGGCTGATATGCTTTCGTGCTGCTATGGTAGCGTCCTATCCTATTTCCCTCAAATTACACCGTGTATCTTACTTATTTTCTTAAAGATCTTAGTTAACTTTGCGTAAACAGATATTCTATCTTGCATTCACTTATTCAACAAATTCATACATATTCACGCATCATATAAGCATTAAAAGTGGAATGTATATTCAATGTAATAGATGCATAAAACATGAAATAAATACACAGAATGGATATGAAACTTCTCTTTATTAATGCTCCAACTGCTACAGACTCGATTCACCCCGCGCACTCAGCTGCAGGGGTCCGCGCACTCAGCTGCGGACTACTAGGCCTCTGCGCACTCAACTGCAGAGCCTTCTCCTACTCTACGACCCTAAACTAGACTTTACAATTTAGATACTCCACTATTCTTCTATTCCATGATTATCAATTGATGTCTTTATCTACTTAGAGCCTCGCTCTATTTATACAATCCCATGGTTTGTGGACCATGGATAGATCTCTATAGTCGACATTACATTACAAAATTGAGGGTGGACAAAATTCAGAGTATTTACATCAAGATTACAGCTTTTGACCAAAATCTGGGCTCTAAGCCCCAAAACTTCCCTTGGGAGATCTTGCACCCAACAACTATGTTTTCAAGTCAAGTACTGCAGGAGTATGCAGCCCATTGTCCAAGTGGTTTCATAGCCTCACGACAGGCACCACAATGGATTAAATTACCTTGCTGAGTGGTTTATCAACCTAATAAAAATCACCCAAGTGGTTTATAATCCCATTCAACAAGCACTAAGTGCTGTACCAACTTATTAACTAAGCACTTAGTGGTTTATGAACTTATTCAACAAGCACTAAGCGGTTCAATTTTCCATCGAACCTCCCACCAGCCAATAAGGATTAGACACATAATCCAGGGCCTTCATCCTATTAAAAGGGAATAATCATCAATCATTGAACATCAACTCTTGAATATTTATTCCAATTTAGTATTCTTCAATGTTATTAACTCTTTTCCCTTTCTAGGCATTCTTTTTCATCCACATCCACTATGGGAGCTCGTCGACATTTATTGTGTGCATCTGCATGCTCTTTTCTCTATTGTCTCTTGTTATCATGTGTGCATTTGTATCCACTATTTGTCTATTTTTTCATACCCATTTTTCCTCTTGAGACAACCATTCTCCACCTCGATCCCTAAGGAGGAAATAGGTATGGGCATTTTCCTTTAACCTTGCTCCCCACTCCAAAATTTCAATGCCTGTCAAAGCAGGTTGCACCATGGTCAAGGTGATAGATAAGGAAATTAAATGGGATGGGTCTGGCCTACTCACGTCACTTCCTCAACAATAACAATATTCCACATAACCTTCCCCTCATATATCTAGTGATCCATGTCCCCCCTCTTTAGCTAGCCATCAATTAATTTTCACTTTATTTTTTACATATGTCCCCAAAATTTACATAAGGATTTTATAATCATGAGGTGTAGAAAAAAGGATATTATAGACCCCAACCCCTTAAGGGAACATGTTGTAGCGGCTACAACCATGCTCCAAAATTTTTCCTTAGCTTTGTTTTGGAGCCTCCCTACCAACCATCCTTAGCAGCATTTCTTGCGCTGTCAAGTAGATGAGCTTCATTGGTTTTCTAGCAAATTTCCAGCCTGTGCATGATAGCTTGCTTCACTCCCCTAATAGGCTACCACTCTGGACTTGGTCCAGTGGATGGTTGAGAAACTCCCTTAGAAAATTGCACAATTATGGAGGGGAACCAACCTTCCCTCGAGAAGTTGCGCAAACCTAACTTGCAGCATTATGGGCTTAGAAATTGTGCAATCCTGTCAGATAACCTTCCCAGTGAAAACTGTGTAATCTAGTCCAGCATTGTTGCTCAACCAAGAAATTGCCCAATTATGGGAAGCAGTCAGTTGCTCCTCCCAAAATTTGTGCAACCCCTCTAGACAGCCGGCCCAACTTCATCCCATAAACTGGACAAAATTTCCCCTCAGGCAAGCAGACTGTTGCATGTGCCCTCAGGTTGACCGATTCCACGTGGGACCAAGAAAACTTGACTTGCTTGCATGGGTTGCTTTTTCTCGAATTAGAAAAAAGCAACATGCAAAAAGCATCCCTAGATTTTAGGGAGCTATTTTTAGCAGCTGGAGGTTACATGCAAATATCATTTTAGAAACTTTCCTCCAAGTGTCACTTTTTCCTAGATTTGTGGCATGCGCATCATGAGCCTCAAAATTATTTATTCAACACTTCAGAGCTCATTCTTCACATCGATTTTGAAGCTTTGACATACCACAACACATCCAGGAGTCTTTGACACATCCATCTCAACTATTTTCGGGTAAGTCTGCTTAACTTTTCTTTTGTAGCATTTCTGTCACTTTTTATGTTTTGTCTTGTGTAAGTGTTGTATGCTTGATTTCTGTGAATTATTGTTGTCGTTTGCATGCATGTTAGCTTGTACAAGCACCATTTCAGTTTTCATTAGCATCTCACCTTTGTCGCATGCATGACACTGTTTTGCATGAACAATCGCTGATTCATCGGCTTATTTGACTCATATGCATGTTGTTCCATTTTATGAATCTTGCATTCACTGTTTGCATGCATGATCATTCACTCCTGCTTACACTCAGTATCGCCATGCATTCGCATCTTCATTTGCTTTTAGTTTCCCGTCGGTGGGTTTGGGCAACCTTGGCCTAGAATCTACCTCACCAAGAAAACATTGCACAATTCTAGCCTGTGACTTCCCTCTAGCCTTGCCTTGCGCAATTCTGAGAGGCAGTGACTGCTAGCCCAAAAAATTGTGCAATGCAGTCCCTAGGCTTGCATCACATGCTAGCTGAAATTGCACATTGCACAATATCAACACCCAACAGGCCATTCTGGATTATGCACTGTGCAATTCCAATAGTCAACTAACCTCTTGACAGTCTGGACTGCCTTTTGTGCTGTTTTAACAGTCAGTCTCCCGGCCTCCCAGTGAAAATTGCGCAATCCTTGCCAGTCAGTCCCCAGGTGTATTGTATGTCATCCCTCAAGTTTTCTTTGGTTTTAACCGACATATTTCCTGCCATGCTTGTCACCATGTCTCCAGATATAGCAGGTGTTCATCTATCTCTCAGCAGTTCAGGATAAATGGCCTCCAAGAGAGCAGGGTCAAAGGACACCGATGGAAGCCCAACTGGAGTAGCAGTTGAGCGAGTGTCTACGAGTTTTCCAATCTATGAAGACACTAAGATGATCGTAGAAAAAGACATCAAGGTGAAATGGCAAGAGGTCAATGATGCATGCTCAAGCACATTCGGGGAAGATCTCAAAGACCACCAAGTCTATGTGGACATTCACAAGTCTGACATGTATCATATTGCATGCAGGTATCCTGCATTCCCATGCACGGACATGATACATTGAATCGTCTCGCACATTGATCCCGAGATGATGACATTGAGTAGTGTCAACAGGATAAATATTGCTACCTTTAGGGCATAGGATTATGAGCATATGTACCATTTTGTGAAGCCAGTGATCACCATGGAGACACCCTTCAGCCTACCCAGCAGAAATGCCAACTATAGGGATATCTTGAAGAACTAGGTAAAGGAGCCAACCAAATTCAGGATGACACCCAACCAAATTTACAAGATGAAGATATTACAGAAGGCATATCAATACTTGGCCATCTTTTCATGTCGCTTGTATGGCCAAGAGAGCATGAATACCTTCCCACAGAGTTGGGTAATCACATTGGACCAATTGGCTAGTGAAGGCAAAGCATGAAACTGGTCCAACATGTTGGCTCACGGGCTGAAGGAACAGGTCACAGGAGCTAGGTAGCCACCCAAAGGTCAACAAGAAGAAATATACATGTTTGCTTACATCTTGGATGCAATCCATGCTCATCAACAGTTTCTGGGCATGAAGTGGGCATGGACATTGGTAGAAACCTCTGTCAATACTTATTGTAAACTGTTTTTCGAATGCAGCTTCAAAGGAGTTATCACACAACTGTCAGATCAATTTGTCACCCCAGTGTACAAGATGATATTTGAGCAAGATCCACCTTGCATGTCGAAGGTAGCAGTGGAGGCACTGATCGACATAGCATATTGGTATTCCTCACCGTCTGACACCTTCATATGGATGTACAATGTGAAGAAGCCTCCGCATGTTTCGTCGAAATTTTCCATGAACAAGCTTGTCATGTAAGAAGTATCATACCACATATCAGCAACACTATTAGCTAGCCTGCACCAGAAGAAGAAGGCACCTTGGCCCACTCTTCCGTTGTGGATTGGGTTGTATGAGATATGTAACCTCAAGCATGTGGATGTCAAAATAGAGGGGATCAAGAAATATCCTTTTGATGTCCAAAGCTTCAATCTGTATGACCCACATTGTATTGTGAAAGATGACTATGCGAGAGTACAATTTTAGTGGATCCACGGGGCATGTCATTGGGTGGAGGAAGACCCATGGAGATATTGTTACAACTTCTCCAGGCCCAATGAACTGGTTGGCATCACTGTGGAATGATTAGTGAAGTAGTGTGAAGCAGCATCTAGGATAGCAACAACAATAGAGGTAAACATACTGGTGCATGACAAAGGAAAGAGAAAGATTGTCGACAGCGCAGAGGTGGAATAAAGCTGAAATTTCAGAGCATGCCCACTTGTGCAGAAAGAAACTTTTGCAATAGAGGTAAAGAGGCAACAACATGATAGGAGGATCATGCAAAGGCAGAGAGAAAAATAGAAGATGGAGGAAACAATGAAGGAGTTGCATGAGTTGAAGCAACAACTTTAGAAGGAATAGGAGCAAAGAAAACATGAGAAGGAAGCTTAACAAGAATAGGTACAATAGGGGGTGCAACATGTACAGATAGATGAAACTGCACCATACAGGTAATAGAATCATCCAAACATCTCGCACCAAGTAAACAGGGTGAGTAGTCACAGGAGCAGAACTTCACTCAAGAGATTGAACAATCACTTGAGTAGATGGATATAGATATGGAGTAGAAAGAGTTAGAGAAATACATCGACCTCATGCCTTACCACCAAGAGGTCGACCCACCAGCTTCACTGGATCCGAAAGCAGAGCAAGTCCCACGAAAACAAGGATATACTGAGATCCTTGGAGAGAATCCGGAAGGAGAGATGCACAACATATCATTCAAAGAGTTGCAACATAGAGTTGTGCAATCACGCAGAGTGTCTACTCCGAATGACAACAAATATCTTGCATAGTTTGAAGAATGAATGATTGTGTCTGACATGCACAAGCATCCAACAACATTGGCCGATGCTATCAAAGCATATGCCAAAGCCACTATCTCAAGTGTTCACTTCTTGATAGCTGAGAACGAGCGAATGGCTAAGGAGTTATAGGCGACCAAGCAAGGAGGAGAACTGGTTACAACATCAGCCTGAGCAGTGTTGAAGAAGGAGATACTGGATGAAGTATTGTCCCTTGAGACAGTCATGTAGGCATTGTATTCCAAGTTTGATACCATGCATAAGGCAGTTGTCCATATCAAAGGTTGGTAGTAGCAATGTGCTAGGAGAGCACGTATCTTATCAAATGTGATACTGCTAATGACCACATGAAAACATGGATAATGATATAGAAGGGAGCCTCGTTACACTTTCCTAAGATCATGAATCCTAGAGCGGTTGAGATGAAGGCATGCATCTGGAGTAAGATCCAAAACTATGAAGATCTCCTGTAGCTCATCACTAGTTTGCAGGCTTCCCATGCATGGGTATTAAGGAGTGTGGATGTTGTTGTGGGCACATGTGTTCCCATCTATTGGGACACTCACCGAGGTAAAGACAAAGGCACAAATCTGACTGGAGCTTGACTCGTACTTTGACGAGTTGATGTGCATAGCCACCAATGCAGAATTGGTGATAAGTGCAGACACCATGCATCAATATGTCACTGGTCCGGCTACACTTAAGATAATGATGCACATGTTATTAGACGAGTTGGACAGAGGAGCTAGAGAAGTGTACCAAGATGCAAAGTAGGCAAGAATTTCTTTCCAAAAAGACATCACCACAGAGTACATGGACACCGTTGCGGACTACCAAGCTTGGCATCAATTCGCCATCGTCGACCATCGTGAGGATGTCAAAGAGTTGGTCTTCCCACAATTGTCTGAATCATAGTGATGTCTTGCATGGATTTCTCAAGCCTATTTTGTCTCACATGGGTACATCTGCAGATTGTATGTAACGTCTTGTTAAGTGGAATTTCAAGTGTCGATAGTTGGATGTAACAATCATAGAGTAGTTGAAGAGTCATGAGGATAGATTAACAATCATAAAGGGGAATGTCAAGGGTCACCCCCCTTTTTCTATATATAGTCCCTCATAAATCATTGTAGAGGCTTTTAGTCAGCCAATCTTCTGATAGGAGTATCTTAGAGAAAGCTTGGAGAATATTGTAACGAGCCTTGGCTTCTCCACAGTGCAGAGCTAGTACATCTCTTTGGAGGAGCAGGCGACAATGACTGTAATGTTCCGCTGTCAAGACTAGTGGTCGGTCATGGTTGTACTGTATGATTGGAACTTTCACTTCTTAATATAGTAGAGCCAACACATTTCATGCATATGTCAGATTGTATTTCAACCGTATTGTTTACTCTAAATGATATATGTATCTGTTTGCTTATGCATGTGTGTATAGACTCTTTTTGTATATGTATGTATGAATCTTACTAAAATGTTTTATTGGTTTAACCATTACTTTGGACTGTCAGATTACTTGCCTTCCAGTTTGTGATGCATCTTTGTTCATGTGTTCCCTTCTTAACCCCGTGCTTTCACAGGTTTCCAAGGGGCACACTCACCTCACCCTCCATGTGTTAGAACCGTTCATGCACCTTCCTCGAATTGCTGCATATGTCACACCCTTGGTACCAACAAGTATATCTTACTTGCCATTGCATGCAACCGTAGTCAAGGCGATACCATACAACCCACTGCTGGGACTCCTACACTAAATGGTCTGAGGTCTAGTTGGGACTTCTTACCGGGGAGATCCCCTGACATGTTGGCGGGTCCAACGTCGTCAACAAAACACCACCCTTAGTGTTTTATAAATACAAAGCAAAATTACAACACATAACTTTATATTTATAGCTTTTACATTCATTTGCACAATTAAACAAAAAAGGGTAAAGTACCCTCATTTTATCTGCCATTTTCCAGGTTGCTTCATCTAGTCCAATGTTCTTCCATTTCACCTTAATCTGCGCTATTACTTGATTTTGGAGCATGATTTGCCTATTCTAGGATGCATAGTGGTTTTGGTAGTAATTCCCACTCATATTCCACTTGTATCACAAACCAATCTAAAATATGATTAGTGTCACACACATACTTATTAAGTAATGAAATATGAAAAACATCATGTGCTTTTACTATGGGGGGTAGAGCCAATTTATAAGAAATTGGCCCCACTTTTTCCAAAATATGAAATGGTCCTTAAAATATCATTAAAAATTTAGCATAAGACCCACTTTAAATGAGCACTTCCTTGATATGATGTGGAGATACACATGCTCTCCCACTTGGGATTCCTTATGTGTTTTCTACTGATTTTCATAATTCCTTTTCCTATCCCGAGCTGCCTTTAATTTTTGTTTAATGTTAATTACCCCATACTCCATTTCCTTCAACATATTAGGTCCAAGAACCACCTTGTTCACTAAATCATCCCAACTAATGGGGGTGTTACATTGTTTGCCATACAAAGCCTCAAAAGGGATCATCTTCAGTGACTCTTGGTACCCATTGTTGTATGAAAATTCAACTAAGGGAAGGAACTCTTCCCATCTCTTTGGTTCTTGCATGACATAAATCCTCAAAATGTCCTCCACAATTCTATTCTCTCTTTAAATTTTTCTATAAGTCTGAGGATGAAATGATGTAGTAAATGATAACTTAGTTCTAAAATGAACAAATCATTCCTTTTGAAAATTTGAAGTGAACTTGGTGATGGCTGTCAGTTGTGCAACATTATTGCAACAACTCCCAAGGGTCTCAACTTTAATTTTCAACTCGGGGTTTGTACAAACTTAGGATGGGTTTTCACAATGTGTGCAACATGTACTTATCCTTTTTCTTTGTTGACTTTTATATGGGTATAAAAACTGAGATGAGATCTAGTTACTTAGAGACCATACTAATTTCTTTATGCTACAAACACAATTCAAAATTGTATAAAATGAAAGGAAACAAGAAAAGCTATGCTAAATACAGTTAAAGGAGGCAAGCCATATTAACTATAATGAAAGGAAGGCATATTTATTCTCCCAAGTAAAGAAAGCAAACCGACAACTAAAATAAAGCATTTAAATAGAAAACTCTATTTGTGCAGGAAAAATACAATTTATATAACAAACTACATTAAGGAATCTACTTGGTTTATTTGTTTTTAAATTCCATATTTAGTTTTCTAGGGACATTTTAACACATTAAATAATACTATTCATGAGTTGGATGAAAGTTTGGATGAGTTTCAAAAGAAAAATGCAAACTCCTACAAGAATCCTAGTTTTGCCACAAGAGACAGTCTAGTGAGTAGTGAGATGTGCTAAGGATGCATTTTGAAAGAAAAGGAGGCTAATGAGGGCAAAGGAATGATAAATTACTCATGTTCACATCATAATGTCAATGGTATAAGGATTTTTTCAACAAATGGGTGGTTGTAGAGTCTTCTGTATCTCTGCAAAAATAGAAGACTGCATAGTTGCAACAAGAAATAATGATAAACAACAAATAAATATCAATAACTAAAGTGAACTCAAATGAATGAAAATAGATGCTAACTGAAAACGATAATCCCTGCTAAAGCTACCATCTACTGCTCAAATACTATGTAAAAAAGACTGTTCATAAACCAACTATTTACCATTGCATAAAAACAATACTCATAAATAAATTTGTAGAAATGAAAAGATTCATAAAGGACAATAATATAGAAGGAGTCTTGAACACCTGTGGTGGGCCCTAACCCAAGGAAGCTGATATCCCTAAAGGAAAATAGTTTAAGAACCAAATATGTATTTCATTAACTTGAAAATTTCTTGTACATCAAAAGTTGCATAAATGAACTCCTAAATATTTCTACTACTAATGCTTCCACTATCTTTGACTATTTGTTAGCTTCCTAATGGGGTACTTCAGCCCTCTATTTATATAATATGAGTTAGGGGAAACCTTGTTTAAAGGAGGATTCTTTTCCCTCCAAAATACCTATTATCACTCCATAAAAACCCTTCAGGCTGAGGAAAGGGATACAAAGGTAACCACAAACTGCTTTGGGCTAGAAAACTAGCCTTTCTAGCCGAAGGGGGTTCCCTCAACTAATGAATACTAAAGATTTGACTCTATAGCATACGAATACCAGTTCTATTTTTTTTTGGATTTTGACAATGGGGGTGGTAGAGGATTCTAAGAAAAACTATTGGCAGTAATAATGATCTCCCTATTGTGACATGCTGATGTATTTCCAACCATCTTCATATATGGAGGCTTAATTAGTATAGTTTCAGAATGGATAATTAATTGTAGTATAGAAAATAGTATCAAGACATTTATCAAAAGAGAAAAAATAATAACATTTATCACTGCAACTCAGATCAATGACCATCAAGAAGAAAAGACAATACTTTTAAAGGCATACAAATTTCAGTTGCAACCGAAATATACTCGGTTCAGTTAGACATGAGAATATAAAATTAATGCAAGTATAACTGTCCCCTACACCTTTAAATTAGTATGAAAAAATAGACAAGAGAATGACACATCAACTGAGAGAGAAAAATTATTTTGAAAACATCCATACCATAAGAATCTCCATAAATCGATTGGAACCCCTTCAACATTCAGGCATGATCATTAAAACAAAATCACAAGCATAACTGCAATAACTCCTCTAGTAATTGAGAAACCAATAATAACCTTGTCTATCTTCATTCATGAAAATATATAATAGATACATGGATCAAAAGATGTTTAGGTTCACTGTATCTTCGATCCGATAGAGGATTGGTTCAAAACTGAAAAAACATAGTAAATTGTTGTTGTTTTTTAAATGCTTTTCCTCCAAACATAAAACATAAAGCATATTTTTGTCCCTTTGAAAGCCAAAACAAACTATTTTAATACACATTATCTTGGAAAAGTATTTGAACTGATAAAAATGACTGAAATAGCAAAAAACAGAAAAGCTGCCTTTCTGACTGCTGAAAAGCCTGCGTAGTGCCCAAAAATTTATCCTTCCATAACTAACACATGGTAAGCAACTAAGGCAAGGATATGGACCCTACATGTACCCCATGTCACCCTCTTCAAAACCTGATAGGTGGCTATCATCCAGTGTACATGGGATATTCAAAACACGGGCTGCGTAGCGAGTGCACAACATCTGCGTCGCAAAACTGCTGCAATTGTTCTCTGAATGCCTTTCATTGCTCTTTAATATTGTCATGACACTATATTCCGATTAACATATCAACTTCAAAATATTAACATATCAAAAAATTAAGACAAAACTTGAAAATGAGAAAGGAAGCCTGATCACTTCCTTTTCCTTTTGCTTAATATTTTACTGCTAGAAGCCTTGATGCTGGGAGTTTTGGACTTGGAATATGGAGTAGTCAGGTCATGTTTCTCAACAGGTGGTCATAAAGTAGGTTGGCGTTGAATTTAGGATCAACTTTAGGCATCTTAATGAGAGGAGGTATTACAATTGCTCCCTCATATCTCTTCAACAATCTATGTGCCTTCTCCAAATCTTGCCTCATACTTCTCAGCTGAGCATTTAGGACCAAGTTTCTAACATATAAATTTCTACATTGTCTCCTAACTGGCTGTGACCACTTGACAAAATGCTTACTCCTGTCAAGAGATTTGGATGCCTCTTTGACTTCATGATCACAACTTCCAAGAATATGTTGAATGAAATTTTTATACTTTAGATTTTGTTGCCAGAATTGATTGACCTAGTCTTGGCTTTCCTCTAACTCCTCCAGGCACCTCTGATACTCTTTCCATTTACTGAATGGGGGTGTACCAGGAGCTTTAGCTATTTGTTTAATTTGTTGCACATATTTAAACTTTGATTTGAACACCCCAACTGCTGGCTCACTAGGCCCCACTACTACATTCTTAGCTTGTTCAACAAAAGCAACATGTTTTTTCTTCCATTTGGCAACTACCACAGGTGACTTTGTCTTGTTTTTTGTTGGTTTAATAACCTGTTTTTTATCTTTGTTCTGTTTCTCCAGAAATTTTATTCTGCTCTATTTTTTAAACAATGCCTCTCTCATCTTTCCTATCTTAGGGTCTTCTTCTTTGAACTGCACAACACTAGTTTCAAGTGGTACTATGTCCTCCTCATAGTCCGATTGCACCATTTTTGGGCCCTTGACCTCATCGACTTTATCATGAACCTGTACATTTGTCTTCTTGTCTTCGGAAATTTCACAATTTCTTGAGGGGCTACCTCTTCCTGGGTTTTTTTAACTGTAGACTTCGTTTTGGGTCTCATCACAAACTCATCTTAGACTCTGTCTTCAATTTTGACCTTAAGTTTGGCTTGTTGAGCTGATGTCACCTGTTCTTCTCTTCCTTTGTCTGCATTGTCATCCTCCATGCTTTGCAATTTAGTTTTCTTGCTCAACTTGCCAAGCTTGGCACCTTCCTTCTTTATGGGTTTCATTTTCATGACTGAATGAGTGCTCTCCTTTTTGGATTTTCTTGCTTGGGCACTTCTTTATTTGTCTTCATTGATCATGACCAAATTTGTGGCAAGAGGTCAATACTTGCAAGAAAATTAGACCAATTCATTTTCTTTCTTCTAACAACATGCTTAAATAAGATTTTGATGAAAGAGAAATGGAACAGACTTGAAGCATGGTTATCCTTTTGAATTTGTACTTTGGTGGCCATTCTATCTGTACTCTTAAGTAAGAAATAAGGGAGGTTCATTGGCTTGCTTTCAGTGAAATTCCATAGTAAATTTGGATGGTACTAGTATATTCTAATGAACCTACCCTCACAGGTGAAGTATCTTTGGATAACCTTTAGAAGGCCTACATACTGTTCTTGAAGATAAATGTTGGGGAAGGTGGAAGCAAACTTGTTAAGATACTCCGGTTTCACAAACTGCTTGTAAGCCAAAATGTATAATTCATCCCCCTTAAATCCTTTCTCCCCTGATGTTGGGAGATTGGTGTCATCAACAATAAACTTAGTTAATATAATCTCTAGGTCTCCTAGTTTCACTCTGCTATCTTGAAAATTAACAGCATATAAACTAGTAAGTTTGGCTTTGTGATCTACTTTTTGAATCTTTTGGCAGAAAGGAATGTTAGAAAATTATATATTACATAGCAATGGAACACATAAAATATTGAAAAAATATAAACACAAAAAACACATAAAACAAGAGAGACACAGATATACGTGGTTCACCCAATTTGGGCTATGTCCACAGAGAAACAACCAGTCCTTCCTTTTATAGTATCCAGCAAAATGAAGAGATACAACCTACAACAGATCCGCTGTAATTCCCACTTCGTTCTCACATAATATCCTCTCTTTTTATCACATAGAATACAGATCTACATAGATGCAATACAATTCCCTCATATATAGTGAGGGTTTGCCTTCTAGGGAAAAAAACCCTAAATTAAACATAACTTCTACCGTAAGATCTTCTCCTAATGAATAGCCCAGATTGAATACAAAATTACAACTTTTTACAAGGAAAATTTACATCTATTTTTAGCTTCGGGGGTGCTGCCCCTGATCCCCCACCAGGGGGGGGGATCCCAAAGATCGCAGTCGCCCCCCCGGATCCCCCTTGTAGCATACATTTTACGGGTGACATTGCCACCATATTACGAACTGGGGTCCAATGTGGTGATACCTCTAAATAAATAAGATAATTAGGCTCCACACCCAACAAGAAATGCACCCTGTGTTACCAAAAGCCACTCTAATGGCAGGGGATGAATTGAGTAGGCTCAAAATGTTGGGTTCGATGCGTACAAGGTCTCCTCCCTTTTTTCTAGTAGCAGGGGCTATCCTATCTTAATACCTAGTAGATTGAATTTGAATTTAGGTTATGGCTATGTGTATAGACCCAAAGGAATGCATATAGGATCGAGTGACAACACAAATATACTTGAGCAGTTGTAACAACAAGATGGGGAAAACATAGTCTATGTGATTGAATATAAGCAGGGGATTTTGAAAATTTAAAAGAAATCTAACATTAATTTCTTTAGGAAACATTCATCATCCAAATTTTATGTCTATAGCAATGCAACAATGCACTTAGAGGTAAGAATGTGTTTGTCAAACAAAATAGAGTATGCGCAACACCAGTTTTCTAACAGGGACAAACACGACTTTAACACAGCAACCGGGAGAACTAGCAATGAGAATTTTCAGGAAAGGTGACTGACTCCCTACCTCTCCAATATCTACATTCAAACTGTGTGATGAAGACTAGCTTGGGATGCAAACCCTTTCTATGCAGAAAAATGTAATGTCATGCTCGAATTGTTCGAGAACCTGTAAAAATCCCTATGAATTTTGAGCTTCTTTGAGTTTTTTGAACTCCCTTGCGATATTTGCTTTGGAATAAGATCACTCATCTCATTCTCTGCATGAGGGACAAGTCCATCACCTACGAGCAATCGTACAGGAAATTGGCAACCTTTACAATTATTTGAAATTATTCTATTGATGTAACAAGTTCAACATGTAACCCGTGTTGCTCATGAAATTTCACATGCTTGAGATAGCGCTGTTCAAATGTTGTAGGGTGGCAGAGGATTTAGATATGATAACTTCGGTAATGAAAGTTTGTCATGGGTGAAAAGGACGATGGGTCAATCATGGTGTATAATGATGGTTAGGGAAGGGGGTATTTTAGGCCTAGGGAAATGTAGTTAGGTCAAAACGAGGATGAGGGTTTAGGCCTAAAATAATAAATAGGAATAATGTAAACATTAAGGAATGAAGGGAAGTAATGTAATGAGGGGAAAAAGGACATAGGTTGAGGGATTTCATATAATGTCTAGCAAGGGTATAGATCCAAACATTAATGATTAGGATCCTTTCGAGATCCTTCCTTCAACAACAGACACTTTGACCAAATTACCAACCTATCATCACCTAATGCCCAAACTCAACAATTTGTTACAAAACCTTCCCATACATTAGACACTCCTTCCTAATGACTGACCTTGATGACCAGAGTGGTGGCCCGAGTAATGATGACTCCTTTGAGCAGTGACAGGTCGAAACATGACAATGAGCAAATTTATGATTTTGACCTTCTTTTAAAAAACAAATAATTAACTCGAGGTACCTTTCGACTGAAAAACTAACCTATTCTAACAACACCTAAAAACAAGATCCTGCTCCTTTAGTGGCCACACATCTATAGGGAGGAGTTGTTAATGCTCCAAGCTAGTTAAGTTTGATATTCCTGTAGCAGGGGATAGGTCCCATAAATATCTTGGATTGGATATCCTCATGATCTATGCCAAATCTTCTCAATATCCTACATCATAATCACATTAGGCACATAAAGCATGATAAATCCCTTTAACCTTCCTAAGAAATTATTTATTCCAATAAAAGGTTATTAAGTGCAAAAGGAAAGGTACCTTTATGTGTCCTAGAGAGGTTAGATAGGCCTTTTGTTTTACCTAATTAGGAGGCCCATCATACCCCCTTATTGAAACTTTTGCTCATCCTTTGAGCAACCTATTCTTCCTCCTTTCCCCATTTTTCCTCTTTCATTTCCCTAATGACCTGCTTAATATCACATGTTGGGTCGTAGGTGGCTATGCCTGCAGAAAAAACCCTGTTTTGTCTTAATGTTCTACCACTCTCTTGACTACTCTTATTATATTTTATGCTCATAAATTCCTAACAAAAAAGGTGGATTGATTCTAAGTCTAATCCATTAGACTTCAAACCTTAGAATGATCCTCTTATATAGAGGATTTTTGGCCAGTGCAGCTTGCAACATGTCATGGGAATGGTACTCTTTGATATTCATGTTGTGTGGTAGTTTTTCACATCTCCTTTGGTAAGTCTGCGAGCTCTCTTCTCCTAATAACCTGAAGGTATACTCAAAGTGGAGGATGGCCTCCACTTGCCTCTGTTTGCATACTTCCACCACTTTAAGATCATGTTGTAGCTGCTACAAAACCATCCAAAATTTTTGGGGATATCCAAAAATTTCACCCCCCTTGCTTACTTAAGCTCATAAGTTTTACGATCATGTTTTTAATTGGACAATATCCCCATGACCCAAATGCTATCAAACCCTATCAATGCACCTGCTCACGTGATGCATATTGCATTTATTCCTCATGTTTCATCTTGGATATTGATATTTTTATGTATTATGGTTTAAGGGATTTCTTCTCTAATAATGTACTTTAAACCTCACATGCCTTCAAGCCTTATCTTCCTATAATGTTCTTTTTGATGTAGTGAAGGTACCTTGTGGCAATGGCTAGAAATTCATTATGGTCATGTAATTGTCACTTTGACTTTGAACCTCTGAAACCCTATATTATCATGATGATCGACTTAGTCATGATGTACCTTAGCCCACATACTCTAGAATGCATTTTCACAAACACTTCAGGGTACTTGCACTACAATTACATCATCACCTTGGGCATCACATAATATATCAAAGTTACCTACAAGTAATGGGTCCATTCAGGTGCCTCAATTTTGAAGTGGTTCCAAGTATGTCTTCCTCAACCATTACAATTTCTAATATGTTGATTTTGATGCTATTGCATATATATTCCTTAAGTAAATTATCTTTATTATTTATTTTCTCCCCATGCATGCACATAAAAAGTATCATTATTGTAAATTAACTTAGTAAAATTGTTTCTTTCTCTTTCCAGAAAGTTAAGTGAAGATGGCATGGATGCACACCAATAGATGCAACATTTACATTAAATAATACATTAAAGTGACAACACATGAGCTTCATGTTGTTTCCTCGAAAGCATGGTATCATTTTATTGAAAATACAATCTTAAAGGCAAGCTATAGTTTGAAAGATACAACTTTCAATGTATTGCTAGGGCGTTGAAAGCATAGTCACAATTCATTGGGCAAGGAAATAAAGGATGCATTTGAGGGATAATATAATGTGTGTTAGGCAAATGGAGATTTCATTAAAAATAATTAAATATCAGTGGTTGAAATCTTTCAAGAGCAACGTTGAAAATTGATGCACATGCAACATTTTAAATATTTCAAGAGCAACGTTTAAAACTCATCCAAAGGAGCATTCAAAACCATTAAAGAAATGTGTTGACCACTAGTAATAGCATAATGCGTTGGTAATGGAATAGTGAGTGGTGGGAAATCAATAAATTGTTATGCGAGTAGGAAAAATTACTCACACAAATAGTGCTAAAAATTATTAGAAGGAAGAATGGGGGCATCGCTAAACATGAGCATTTGAAAAATTGTCTAAAGCAGCATTGGCATATCAATAAACCATTAAAGGACGCGGGCAGCATCAAGAGCCATGTGTGGGCAATGATAGAAAATTTAAAGGGAAAATGACTACAGAGTATGCGTTGAAAAATATTTCTGCGACCTCTTAGTCGCAAATCACGAAGATTGCTCACTATGTTGTGCGATTGCGACTGGCAATGTCCCTTCAAGTCGCAAATTCTAAGGTTATTGGTAATAGTAAAAGGAATCCACAAAAGGACATAATCTAGGAGGTTTTTGTAGCTCATTTATGAATAAGTTGCTAATTTCCCAACCTTAAATGAGACTAGAATTCCTCATAATAAATATGTCGCACATACTTGGTTGTTGGCCAGTGATAATCAACAATGTGACCTTCCTTTATCAAATGCGATTAAGGGACTTACAAAAGACCAATTGGAGGACACTGTGTACCATTGGAAACACACCATTCAGGACTTTGTGCTACTGCTACTTTAATTTGAGTTGGCGAAAGGCCTTGCTTACAAATTCTAATGGTCTTTTAAATGGTCTCTCTATTGCACTTGACCACTATTATAAATTAGAGCATAACTATCCAGTCACTTGTGATTGGAAAATAATTACTTCTTACTATTGAAGAATAAATTCAAATTTAAAATAAAATTGGAGCAAAAGAAAAGCATGTAACTAAGCTTTAAAACCAACAAATACTACCTAAAATTATAGGCTAGGGCTGAAACCATTAGGATGTGTCAGTTTGAATGAAATCAACGTTTTAGGCCCGTAAATTCCGCCCAATCCCTCAGTGTTATTGATATTGGGCATCCTTATTCACAACAAACAAAGAGATAGTTCTTGTAAATTTTCCTTTCTTGTTATAATGGAATTTTTTAAGATGGTGCCCTAATTGTTTGTTACATGTTTTCATGATTGTAGTTGTGGGATAACTTACTGCATGTGCATGTGATCTTGATCAACAATGATTTATCGATAGTCTAAATAAAACCAAGGTCACCCAGGGTTTGATCAAGGCACTATGTCAACCAAGTTGGGGAGAGGGAAAATTTTAAGGATGGGATATTATTTTCAAGTTTAAAAATGTTGGCGAATCTCACTAGTCCATAATATGCAAACTAAAATGTTTATTGATATATTTGCAAAATTATATATTATTAAATATTATATTATATATATATATATATATATATATATATATAATATATTATATATTATATATTATATATATATATTATTATTATATATTATATATATAGATATATATATATATAAGATATTATATAAATATATATATATATATTTTAAGGTAAAATAATTTTATATTGTAAAATTTGGGTGAACCTTTTTTAGAAAAAATAGAAGTTGCCGAATATTGTTTTAAAAAAAATCATGGAGAATTAGCCCACCTGTGAATTTTAGCCCCTAAAATTTTCCATGGTTGGGGAATGTTGATATTGATCTTAAAACCAATCTATTTGATGATAAGTACAGTAGCAAGCAAATGTGTGCTCAATGCAACAAATGAATATCACAACACTGCTCTTTAGCTCATGCAATCCTCCATGACTTTGCAACAACATTGGCAACAAGCACTCTAGGGATTCAGAGAACCATGCTTATTCTTCTCATAATTTCTCTTCCACCATAATGTAAATATTTCCCATCCTAATATTGACAGCTATGTAGAGATCGATTGAGCATGTAATATTCATTAGACATTCAACATTCATGAGGAAGTTCAAGAGTCATGAGGGTAGGAAAAATATCACGATAGATGAACAATCACCTCATTTCTATAAATATGCCATCATACCTCATTCGTAAGGGACTTTATCACTTCACCTAGGACTAGCATTAGATAGCCAATTTGTGCTTAAGAAGCTAGAGGTACTTAGTTCTTTGCAACTAGTAGGGCGAGCTGTGGTGAGGCTAGGGTTTTTATTTGGGAAATGGTATGAGCATCCCATGTTCCATTGTTGGGCTTTGATGGTTTGTTGGAAATGTGCTTGAATATGCAACATTAATAATAAGAAGTTCTTCACTTTTGACATTGATTTCCATGCATATTTACGGTGCTTGTATTGGCTATCATGTATTCCAACTATGTTTGTATGAGTGCTTTCATGTGGTGATATGTTAATGAATTGATTCTTGGCTTATTGCTTGCATGTTTGCTTTGAATCATTGCTTTATTATTCCATGTCATGCTGGTAAATTATTGTGAAATGATTTGCAATTAACCTCTAGCATGTTCCTGTTCATGTATGTGTGAGATGGTTTTAGCTCACTAACATGTCTGTGGCATGCATCTCTTTATTGTTTTGTAGTTAAATTCTTATATCTTGCCTTGCAGGTTGTTAATCATGAGCTAATCTCATCCCTATTCTTCGCGCATTTTATTCTTTCCCTCATCCTGACATCTCCTCATTTGAAAGCCAAGAGCGAAACCAACATGATGACTATTGGGCCAACATATTGGATGGGGCTCCTATCCCAAATGGTGTGAGTTCTAATTGCGACTTCACACTAAGGAGCCCCGTTATTTATTGACACTACATTTCAGCCTGTCAATAGATTTTTGGTGCTAGAAGGAGGTTTAGATGATAAGTTGAGCTTGTGGATCCCTTATTTTAATATCATATATTGATATGGATCCTTCCAAAATCTCTATTCCAGGTTGTTTTTCTAAAAGTATTAATATTTTGGTGCTTGTGGAAATAGTTTAGCACTTGTCGTAGTTTAAGTTTGATGGCAATGGTCGAACCACTGTATTAGGACACGTGTCAAGTTATTCATTTATGTCATTCTAATGGAATACATTGTAAATATGTTATTGCTAAATTATTCACCCTCACGCTTGAAGGTCGTGTCAAGCAATGATGCCACACATTACCAACTGCATCTATCCATTCGTTTGAGCAACTCATCAAGGAGCTCCATCAATATTTTGACAAGTATGCTTATCAAGATCTATTTAAAAGGATAAATTAACTTAGAATGAAACTTGAAGAATCATTGGAGGATTTCATTGATTGGTTTGTTCATCTTTGTTATCAATATCCTAAAACAAACATGGATTGGATGTATTTGGGTGAGAAATTATGGCGATTAGTTTGTCTTTCTTTGAAACAAGTTCAATCTGAAATGAATCCTAATATTGGTGACAATTTTGGTAATCTGCAATTTGTGAATCAGATAGACCTTATCCACAATCATGTCTTGCCAACTTTTGTGAGTCAGGAAAAGTCTTAAGCTTCTAATGAGGAAATTACTTCCTGTGAAATTCCTCTTCCTCCTTCAACTTCATTTCCTAGTGAATTTTTTGTCATTAACAATTCAGGTGATGAAGAGTGTTTGCGGGGAAATGAACCAAGTTGTTTTATTTCTGAAGCTCTCATACATCCTGGTGAAATTGGACAACCTAAATATCAAATTGGTACAATGCCTCCCCTTGTTGATAAGATCCAAATTGATACTTTTAAGCATCCACCTAAATGTATTCATGAATCTCCTCACATTATGCTCCCCCTTTCACTTGTTTGCAATGACTTGGGTCCTGTGTCAGATAATACTGAATACCTATAAACTCCATAGTGCATGACATGCATGCTAATCTGTTATTTCCTAAAGTTGACACTAGTGTGCACGTTTTGAGTTGTGCATCAAGATTTAGTTGGAATTGATGATTCTTCGTATGAGTCTTTTCATTTGCTGTACCCTTATTTATTTGAGTTTTCCACACAAAATATTTCTTTAAATAATTTTGATATTTATTGTGTTCACTTTGATTGCAATCATGTACATCATAGTGTTGTCTCATAATCATAGGATGAAAATATTGAATCGCTTATTCATGATCCTTTCAATATATAGTCTTCAACAAGTGAAGAGGAGGATTCTACAATTCAAAAAGTTCAAGAAAGTCCTTCAATCAATTCTTCTTCATCCTTAATCATTTAAGAGTCTCATGTGTCAGATGCCCAATCTGATAAAATTGGTGGCTTTAATGATCATCATCCTATTGAAAACATATTCATTGATACCTCTGTTGATAGTTGCTCATGTTCACTTGTTGATCTTACTAAGCAACCAGAATTTGATGATAAAAATTTTGAAGGTTCAGGGACTTGTCAAGAAGTTGAGGCACTTCAACTTTTGCTGATGGTTATGTTAGGTTCTCATGATCCTGATGAGAACCCTGAACTTGGCCAGACAAGGGTTTCCTCACAAGCTTCTCCTGTCAGCACCACATTGCTAGGTGAAAGACCATTTTTCATGGTTTCTGATAAGAGTGATATCTCTTTGAACATTTTATCAACCACTATGCATCACTCCCTATAACCTGATTTGTTTTCTGAAAAGAGTACACTAGGCATTGTCTCAAATCCTTCTGATCTTCACATAGCTGGTGCAGATTATGATCAACTACAAGTTGGCGCTGTCTTATAGTCCACTGTATGCAAGGGAACAAATCACATGACTCATCTCTTTCTTGAGACTAATCTCGTTGATTCATCTTCATCTTAGAAGTCAGAATAATCTAATCTTTTTAACTTCCAGTCTTTCAGAATTCAAACATTTGATTAAACCAACGATATATCCAACAATGATTTTGACGACACAACTAATGATGACCACATGCATTCATCTGTTGATCTTATGAACCACCGGTATTTGATGATCTACCATTTTAAGGTTCAGAGGTTTGCCAAGACAATGAGGCACTTCGACTCTTGCTGATGGTCATGTCAGGTCCTCACGAAATTCGCGAACAATCTCAAATTAGGGTTTTCTAAGGGTGCCCATTTTCGAGAGATTTTCAAGGTTTTCAAGTTGGTCACCTTGAATATAATGAGAGGATTGTTGATTGGATTGAAGAGTCTTATCTGATAAATTCCTCTGCAAGCATACAACCTTTCATCTCTCTTTTGCTAGATTTAGGGTTAAGAACAAATAAATGCATGCTGTGGAGAAATGATCAGGGTTTCCAATTTTGTCTTTCTCTCTACTAGGATATAGTTGCAACTTGGCGAGAACATTATTTTATGGAACACTTTCTTGCCAGCACAAATGCATTTTTTTTCTCTTGTGCATGTTTTGCATGTAAACATTTTTATTTTTGCACAATTCTTTATACTGACTCTAATCGTTGACACCTTTGTTCTTGTAGGTCAGGACTTGCTATGGTGGCTACATTGGAAGTTTTATTTCACATGACCCTATCTCCACTCTAGTTAAATTATGGTTTTACGTTTAGACTAGTTTAATGTTTACTTGTTAGAGTTTCCCAATTAGGGTTTTCTTATGAGGATTTTCTTTTTAAGTTTTTAGGTTTACACTAGTTAAGGTTTATATATGCTTTTTCCATGTTTTTCTTATTGCAAGTAGTTAGTTAGTTGCATAAAATTATGCATTTAACATGCATTCATCTTTTTCATTGCATTGACAAATTGTCTGCATAAGCATTGCATGGCTTATTTTTCATGCATTATTGTATTGCATGTAGTTTTTTCTGCTGCATTACATCATGCATCCATTTGGTGCACAACATTATCTCCTCCTTGCATTGTATTCACTCCCTTCTTACCTAGCATTGCATTTGTTCTCTACGCTGCATGACATTTTATGAGATTTCACAAGCCTTTTTATAGGTATGCTCCTTGCTAACCTTGTATGCCATGCTGAGCTTTACCATTTTCATCTAAGCCTTGTTCCCTGCACGTTATTTTCTAGCCTTTGATGTCTTGAAGAATTTCCCTTATGCCTCTTTGCACTTGTTCAAACCCTAAAAGATCTTATTTGGTCATTTTACCCTAATGCTGAAACCCTAATTCACATGGTTGTGTGTGGCTATGGTGGCTTCTCTAGGAGGTAGCCTCTCATAGATCTAATTATTAAAACCATGTCATGAACATATGTCCTATGAGTTTGAATCATCACCAAGGAAAATAGGAATATATGCTCGTGGGGAATCCTAATTAGTTCGAATGACCTATATTTGTAACTTGAATCCTGTCGCTGGAATGGTCTTGAATTTCAATGGTATGTTTTCAATGTTCATCTGTTAGTTGGAGATGAGATGTAAGAGCATGGCATGAAGGAAAACCTAAGTAAGAAAATATCTTTATTTTTGACAAGAAAGAAACAACCTCTCTAGCTTGTAAAATAAGATGGGATCCCTCTTTTGCCCTGATGCAATGAACACCTTAATAAACTATGCTAATGTGCATTAAAAAAAAACTAATTAAATAAAGGTAAAGGAAGAGAAAGGCTTCTTATGTAGATAGGTGATGCAAACAACTTTTCTAGGTTACTGAACAAGCCTACTGACAATGAAGCGATGCTTATGATATTTGAGTGACTTGCTGGGGTATTGAATAGGCCTGCTGGTAGTGGAGCAACACCAAAAACTCACTTTAAATCTCTGAATACAATAAAACCTCTGTCATTTTCTTTGCATCATTGTCAAATACTGACATGTGTGAGATTTTGATGTGGTGTTTAAAGACTAATAAGACCTAGCTGGGAGATAGGGGAAGGGCATATCTTTAAATGGTTAGTTAAATCAGGGAGCACCCATAATGTCTATTTAATAATTCCTTTCCTCATTTACAAGACTCGCTCTGTTACAAGGACATAGACAAAGATGCTACATTCTACCATTGGTTCGCCAATTATTGTAGCTGCTACAATACCGCCAAAATGTTTTGGGAATATCCAAAAATTTTGGGTCCTCCCTTGCCTAGTTAATGTCATAACGATTATGATCATGTTTTGAATTGGTCAACCTCCCCATGACCCAATTACTATCAAACCCTATTAGTGCACCTGTTCATGTGATGCATATTGTATTTATTCTTGTTGTTTCATCTTGGATATTAATATTATTTATGTATTAGGGTTTAAGGGATTGCTTCTCTAATAGTGTACTTTAAAACCCACACACCCATAAGTATTATCTTCCTATAATTTGCTTTACAATGTGGTGAAGGTACCTTGTGGCAGTGGCTAGCAATTCTTTATGGTTATGAAACTGTCACTTTTCCTTTGCACCTATGAAACCCTAGATTATCATGGTGACAACCTTAGTCATGTTGTAAATTAGCCTACACCCTCTAGAATTCATTTTCACAAATAATTTAGGGTAGTTTCACTACAATTGCATCATCACATTGGGCATCATGTAACATATCAAAGTTATATGCAATTAATGGGTCCGTTAATATGCTTGAATTTTGAAGTGGTTCCCAAGTATGCCTTATTCAACTATTAAAATTCCTAGTATCTTGATTTTGATGCTATTTCATATATATTTCTTAAGCAAATTATCTTCATTATTTATTTCCTCTCGATGCTTGCACCTAAAAGGTATCATTATTGTAAATTAACTTAATAAAATTGTTTCATTATCTTTTCAAGAAGTTAAGTGAAGATGACATGGATGCACATCAATCGATGCAACATTTACATTAAATAATATAATGAAGTGACACCACATGAGCTTCATGTTGTTTCCTCCAAAGCATGGTATCATTTTATTGAAAATACAATCCTAAAGGAAAGCTAAAGTTTTAAAGATACAACGTTCAATGTATTTCTAGCGTGTTGAAAGCATAGTTACAGTTTGTTGGGCAAGGAAATAAATGATGTATTTGATGGATAATACAATGTGCGTTAGGAAAATGGATATTGCATTAAGAAGAATTAAATATCAGTGATCGAGGTACCAGTGTTGAAATATTTCAAGAGCAACGTTGAAAACTTATGCACATGCAATGTTCTAAATATTTCATCCAAAGGAGCATTCAGAACCATCCAAAGGAGCATTCAGAACCATTAAAGAAATGCATCGACCAATGGTAATATCTCAATACATTGGTAATGAAATAGTGAGTTGTGGAAAATGAAAAAATTGTTGTGTAAATAAGCAACAACAAAATGCGCTAATGGAAAATTACTCACACAAACAACACTAAAATATGTTGCGAAGGCAAAATGGGGGCTCCGCTAAAGATGAACATTTGAACATTATCTAAAGTGGTGGTTGAATATTCAAAGGGTCAATGAATCATTAAAGATTGTGGGAAACATCAAAAGTGATGTGTAGGCAACAATAGAGCATTTAAAGGGAAAATTCCTAAAGAGGATTTGTTGAAAACTATTTCTGCGACCTCTTAATTGCAAATCATAGATATTCTTCATTATGTTATACGATTATGAATTGCAATCTACCTCTAGGTTAAAAATTCTCAGCTATGATCTCCATAGGTCATAATTCTCAAATGTGACCTAGCCTTACTAATAAAAATTGCGAACTCTCTACTTTGGGCACATGCGATAGAATTAGTGCACAAATCAGATTGGAGCTCTTCCAATTTGTAATTCTCTCCTTCCCCTACAGTCAGTATTCTTGTGCCAAGTGTCCCTCGCACACATTCAATCTTTAACTAGAAAGGCCAGATTCAGGCATCAAGCACAACACCACAGTCATATAAATGAAGAGAAACGAAAAGGATTGTTGTAGGAAGTGAAATTTGTTAATTGGAGAAAATTTGTTAGTCAAACTATAACAACCATCTGTGATGCAAAAATAAGAAGTTTTGACATAAATGTAGTGGTTTAGGTATGATCCTTACTTCATTAAAGATATAAATATTTTTCATCCAATTTGATACAAGGGATCTTGTAAGTCTTCTTTCCAAGTAAGACTAGTAATGATGTGGAGATAGATAAAAAATCAAGATCAGTGAATAAACAAAGCATGCTTAAGCTTCTTATGGAACTCTATTATGTTGGTGTTATAGAGGATGTTGGTATTTTCATAAATATCATAAAGGACCTTGCCGATCCAGAACATTCAAGGGTAGGGATACTACTCAAATGAATCTATCACTATTTTTGCGAGTTTTTCTTGTCAAGGGAGGATCTTCATGTAAAACACACGAGACTGGAAACCAAATCAAATGTGTATTAATCAATATCAAATAATTATGTACATGATGCACGTATTAATACATACAGGAAACAATTGAATTAGTTATCGAGAGTTCTCGGACTCCAATAACTACCCAAATTGACCCAAGGTTAATCCTGAGGATTAGCTATCTAACAGTACCCCCTTAATCCGAAGGGATATACCAAAGTCCAAGAACAAGAGTTAAAAATGAAAAAATGCATCTCAGTCAAGAGATGAATGTCTCTCAAGAAATGGTTTTTAAGGATAACCACAAACCAAAATGGGAGAATTGAAGGTCTCAACCAACACCAACTCTGGAACCTTCATAGCGGTTCTCAGAACATCGAGGGCGAGATGTACAATATGTGTTTTATAATGATCTCAACATTGTAATGTAACAAAAGAAGCTTCTTTGGACCATTGCTTGATGTATTAGAGGATCTTCTTCAAACACAAAATTCTTCACTTCAACAAATGGAGCAATAGAGTGCAGAAGCACCAACTGTAAAAGAAGACCCACATTTACAACCTCATGCCATGATTGTGACCTTGATTTCACTCAAGAATGCCACTTGAACATGAGTTATGATTTGAAACTAATAGAAGACCGTGGTTCACACTAAGTGATTATATCCCAAATGGGAAATGTGACCTTAAAAATGCAATTATGAATAAGTCACATACACAATAAAACTAGGACTCAAAGATGCACTCATCCTTGGTGTTAAACCTATTCAAGTCACAAGTCACGTCATTGATTAACCATAACAATTTTTTTTGGTGACTTGCATTGTAACCATGAGATGCGACCAGGTTGAGGTCTTATATCACTTTCACAACCCTTACTAATCCTGAAGCCTAACTATTTGACTTAATGAGACTCCTATCACAGGTTTCACTTACATTATTAGTGACACTATCATTGCAAAGTGCAACTTGTGGAGTGCGATTTGCAATTAACAAAGATCTATGTCTAATGGTGGTGGGCACATTTCAAATGGTGAGTTTCATAAGAAGTTCACATGAATTGATGTGACCATATAGTAATTGATAAGGCTCCTATGTTGTAATGTCACTCCATTAATCAACAAACCATGGGAATTCACAACATTCTTAAAGATGGTCAATGTTTATAGGGTATATAACATTGTAATAATTATGGAAACCTAGGGAAAGGTATGAATTTAATTCTTGTGGATTGGGTAAAAGGCAGAACAAAGAATCCAAGAAAGCATTCTAAGATTATTGGCAATAGTAAAAGGACTCCACAAAAGGACATATTCTAGAAGGATATTTCTGTAGCTCATTTATGAATAAGCTGCTAATGTGCCAACCTTAAATCAGGCTAGAATTCCTCTTAATAAATATGTTGCACATACTTGGTTGCTGGCTGGTCAGAATCAACATTGTGACCTTTATTTATCATTTGTGGTAAAGGGACTTGCAAAATACCAATTGAAGGAGACGTGTGCCATTGGAAGCACAACATTTAGGACTCTGTGCTAGTGCTCCTTTAATTTGAGTTGGAAAAAGGATTTACTTACAAATTATGGTGGTTTTTTAAATGGTCTATCTATTGCACTTGAAAAATATCATAGAAGAGAGCATAACTATCCAATCACATGTGAATGGAAAACTGATGCTTCTTGCTACTAAAGAGTCAATTCAAATTTAAAATAAAATTGGTGCAGAAGGAAATCATTTAACTAAGATTTAAAAGTAGAAAATACTACCTAAAAATATAGGCTAAGTCTGAAATCATTAGAACGTGTCAGTTTTGATGAAAGCAACATTTCAGTCCCTCAATATTGTTGATATTGGGCATCCTTATTCATAACAAATAGAGAGACACTTCTTGCAATTTTTTCCCTTCTTTCTATAATGAAATGTTTTAATATGGTGCCCTAATCATTTGTTACATATTTTCAAGATTGTAGCTATGGGGTAAGTTACTGCATGTGTATGTGATCTTGATCAACAACAATTGATCAATAACCTGGACAACACCAAAGTCACCCAGGGTTTAACCAAGGCACTATGTCAACCAAGTTGGGGAATGTTTATATTGGTATTAATACCAATCTATTTGATGACAATTACAGTAGCAAGCAAGTGTGCGATCAATGCAACAAATGAATATCACAACTATGTTGTTAGCTCATGTAAGCCTCCATGATTTTGAAACAACATTGGAAGCAAGCACTCTAGGTTTTAGAGAGCCATGTTTATTCTTCTCATAACTTCTCTTCTGTCACAATGTAAATATTTCACATCCTAATACTGACAACTATGTAGAGACTGATTGAGCATGTAATAATCATTGGACATTAAACAATCATGAGGGTAGGAAAAAGGTCATGATAGGTGAAAAATCACCACATTTCTATAAATATGCCATCATGCCTCATTTGTAAGGGACTTTAACACTTCAGCTAAGGGAATTTAACACTTCAGCTAGGAGTATGAGCAACTTGTAAGGGAATTTTCACATTGATAATAAGAAGTTGTTCACTTTTGGCATTGATTCCCATACATCTTTACGGGTTGTATTGGCTATCATGTATTCCCATTGTGTTTGTATGTGTGTTTTCATGTGGTGATATGTTAATGAACTGATTCTTGGATTATTGCTTGCATGTTGCTTTGATTTCTTGCTTTCTTATTCCATGCCATGCTAGTAACTTATTGTGAACATATTTGCAATTAACCTCTAACATGTTCATGTTCATGTATATCTAAGATGGCTTTAGCTCACTAACATGTTTATGGAATTTCTCTTCTTATTATTTTTTTGTTACATTCTTGTATCTTGTCCTTCAATTTGTTAATCTTGAGTTGATATCATCCCTATTCTTTGATCATTTCATTCTTGCCCTCATCCTAACATCTCCTCATTTGACAACCGGTAGAAAAACCAACATGATGGCTACCAGGTCTACATACCAGATGGGGATTCTATCCCAAACAGTGTGAGGTTTAATTGGGACTTCACACTAAGGAGACCCCCTAGCTATTGACACTACATTTCAGCCCATCTACAATTTTTGGCACTAGAAGGAGGGATAGATGATAAGCTGAGCCCATGGAGCCTTTATTTTAATACAATATCTTGATATGTCTCCTTCCCAAATCTCTATTTTGGGTTGTTTTTATAAAAGTATTAAGATTTCGGTGCCCACATAAACAATTGATCACTTTTTGTAGTTTAAGTTTTATGGCGAGGGTTAAACAACTATAATAGGACACATGTGTCAAGTTATTCATTTATGTCATTCTAATGGAATACATTGCAAATATGTTATTTCCAGATTGTTCACCCTCATGCTTGAAGGTCGTGTCAAGCAATGATGCCGTATGTTACCAACTATATATCCATTCATTCGAGAAACTCATCAAGCTTTTGAAAAGTATGATTATCAAGATATATTTAAAAGGATAAATCAACTTAGAACGAAATACAAAGAACCATTAGAGGAGTTTGCCAATAGGTTTGTTCATCTTTGTTGTCAATTTCTTAAAAGAAATGTGGATTGGACATATTTAGGTGATAAATTCTAGTGATTGGTTTGTCTTTCCTTGTAACAAGTTCAATATAAAATGAATCTTGATATTGGTGATAGTTTCGATAATCTGTAATTTGTAAGTTAGTTAGATATTATCCCTAATCTTGTCTTTCCAACATCTGTGAGTCAGGAAAAGTCTCAAGCTTTTGAGGAGGAAATTACCGCCTTTGAAATTCTTCTTCCTCAAGCTTCATTTACTAATGAAAATTTTGTCATTAACAATTCAAGTGATGAAGAGTGTTTGCATAGAAATGAATCGAGTTGTCTCACTTCCTAGTGAAATTGGATAAATTGAAAATAAGCTTGTTACAAAACCTCCCCTTATTGATAAGATCCAACTTGAGACCATTAACCATCTGTTTAATTCTATTCATGGATATCCTCACATTATTCTCCCTCTTTCACTTGTTTGCAATGACTTGAGTCATGTCTTAGATAACACTGAATGCCCTATCAACTCCACGAAGGATGACATGCATGCTAATCTATTGCTTCCTGTAGGTGACACTAGTTTGTAGGATTTGAGTTTTGCATCAATATTAGTTGGATCCGCAGTCTTCAATAGGTGTAGAGGAGGATTCTACAATTCAAAAATGTCAAGAAAGTCCTTCGATCAATTCTTCTTCATCCTTAATCCTTCAAGAGTATCATGTGTCAGATGCCCAACCTGATCAAATTAGTGGCTTTAACGATTGTCATCTTATTTCCAACATATTCACTAATAACTCTGATGATAGTTGCTCATGTTCACTTGTTGATCTCACTAAGCCACCAAAATTTGATGATCAACCTTTTGAAGGTTCAGGCACTTGTCAGGAAGTTAAGGCACTTCATATTTTGCTGATGGTTATGCTAGGTTCTCAAAATCCTGATGAGATCCATGAACTTGGTCAGATTAGGGTTTCCTCAGAAGCTTCTCCTATTAGCACCACCTTGATAGATGAAAGATAATTTTTCATGGTTTCTGATTAGAGTGATATTTCTTCGAAAGTTGTACCAACCATTATGCATTACTCCTTGTACCTTGGCTTGTTTTCTGAAAAGAGTACACCAACCATTGTCTCAAATCATTATGATCTTTGTGGAGCTAGAGCATATTGTGATTAGGTACAAGATGGTGCTATCTTATTGTCCGCTATATGCGAGGGAACAAATCACATGACTCATCTATTTCTTGAGACTAATCTTGTTGATTCATCTTTATCTTGGAATTCAGAAGAATCTAATCTTTTGAACTGCCAATCTATCAGAATTCGAACATTTGATTAAAATAGTGATATATCCAACAATGATTTTGATGACACAATTGATGATGACCACACATTCATTTGTTGATCTTATGAAACCGTCAATATTCGATGATCTACGATTTAAAGGTTCAGAGGTTTGTCAGGACAATGAGGCACTTTGACTCTTGCCAATGGTTATATTAGGTCCTCACATCCTTGATGAAATCCATGAACAAACTCAAATTAGGCGTTCCAAAATTAGGGTTTCTAATGGATGCCCAATTTTGGAATATTTTCAAGGTTTTCACGTTGGTCACCTTGAATATCATGATAAGGCTGTTGATTGGATTGAAGAATCTTATCTGATGAATTCCTCTACAAGCACACAACCTCACATCTCTCTTTTTTTAGATTTAGGGTTAAGAACAAATGAATGCATGTCGTGGATAAATGATAAGGGTTTCCAAGTTTATCTTTTTGTTTATCAGGATAGAGTGGTAGCTTGGTTAGAACATTCTTTTTTGGTACACTTTCTTTTCAATAGGAATGACTTTTTTTTCTCTTACGCATGTTTTGCATGTAATCAATTATTTTTCCACAATTCTTTATATTGGTTCTAATAGACACCATTATTCTTGCAGGTCGGGGACTACTACTATGGCTACATTGGAAGTTTAATTTCACATGACCTGATCTCCTCTTTGATGAAATTAGGGTTTACTTGCTAGAGTTTGCCAATTAGGGTTTTCATATTAGGATTTGATTTTTAAGCTTTTGAGTTTACACTAGTTAAGGTTTAGATATGATTTTTCCATGTTTTCCTTGTTGCAGGTAGTTAGTTAGTTGCATAACATTATGCATTTAACATGCATTCATCTTTTGCATTGCATTGAAAAATTGGCATAAGCATTGCATGGCTTATTTTTCTTGCATTACTGTATTGTATGTAGTTTAGTCTGTTGCATTACATCATGCATCCATTTGGCATGTAACATTATCTCCTCCTTACATTATATTCACTCCCTTCTTACTTAGAATTGCATTTTTGTCTTTATGTTGCATGACATTGTATGAGATTTCATAAGCCTTGTTATAGGCATGCTCCCTGCTAACCTTTTATGCCACGATCAGATTTCACATTTTCATCTAATCCTTTTTCCTTGCATGTTCTTTGCAAGCCTTCGATGTCTTGAATAATTTTTCCTTATTCCTATTTTCACTTCTTGAAACCCCATAATAACTTATTTGGTCATTTTAATCCTAATGTTGAGCCCCTAATTCACATGGTTGCATGTGACTGTGGTGGATGCTCCAGGAGGTTGCTTCTTATAGATCTAGTTATTAAAACCATGTACCAAACATATGTCATATGAGTCTGTATCATCACCAAGGAAAATACAAATAGGTGCTTGTGAAGGAGTCCTATTCAGTTCGAATGATCTATCTCTGTAACCTAAATCCTATGGCTAGTATGGTCCTGAATTTCAATGGTATGTTTTCATTGTTCATATGTCAGTTGGAGACAAGATGCAGGAGCATGGCATGAAGGCAAACCTAAGTAAGAAAATCTCTTTATTTATGTCAAGCAAGAAACAACCTCTCTTGCCTATAAAATAAGATGGGATCCCTCTTTTTCCCTGGCACAATGAGCACCTTAATAAACTATGCCAATGTGCATGCAAAAGAAAACTAATTAAATAAATAAATATAGGGTAATGGAAGAGATACGATTCCTGTGTAGAGAGATGCAAGCAACTTCTCCGGGGTACTGAACAATCCCACTAGAAGCAAAGCGATGCCTGTGATTTCTTAAGTGAATCTACTAGGGTACTGAATAGGCTTATGGGTAATGGAGCAACACAAAAAACTCACTTTAAATCAATGAATAGAATAAAACCTCTGTCATGTTCTCTGCAACATTGTCAAGTACTGACATGTGTGAGATTTTGATGTGGTGTTTAAAGACTAACAAGACCTAGCTGGGAGATAGGGGAAGGACATATCTATAAATGGAAAGACAAACCAAGGAGTACCCACCCACAATGTCTATTTAATACTTCCTTCCATCATTTGCAAGACTTGATCTACTACAAGGAAATAACCAAAGATGCTAGATTCTACTAGTGGATCACCAATTGTTGTAGCTGCTACAATACCACCCAAAATTTTTGGGCATATCCAAACATTTTGGGTCCTCCTCTGCTTGCTTAAGTTCATAAGGGTTATGATCATGTTTTGAATTGGTCCATCTACCCATGAACCAATTGCTATCAAACCCTATTGGTGCCCCTGCTCAACGATGCATATTTCATTTATTCCTTATGTTTCATCTTGGGTATTGATCTTATTTATGTATTAGGGTTTAAGGGATTGTTGTTCTAATAATGTACTTTAAACATCACACATCCATAAGCCTTATCTTCCTATAATGTGCTTTACGATGTAGTGAAGACACCTTGTGGCAATGGTTAGCAATTTATTCTGGTTATGAAATTGTCACTTTGCCTTTGCACCTCTGAAACCATAGATTATCATGATGAGCACCTTAGTCATGCTATACCTTAGCCCACACCCTCTAGAATACATTTTCAGAAATAATTCATGGTACTTTCACTACAATTGCAGCATCACCTTGGGCATCACATAATATATCAAAGTTACTTGCAATTAATGGGTCCATTAAGATGCTTGAATTTTGAAGAAGTTCTCAAATATATCTTCTTCAACCATTACAATTTATAGTATCTTAATTTTGATGCTATTTCATATATATTCCCTAAGTAAATTATCTTCATTATTTATTTGCTCCCCATGATTGCACATAAAAGGTATTATTATTGTAAATTAAGCTAATAAAATTGTTTCATTTTCTTTTAGAAAGTTAAGTAAAGATGACATGAATACACACTAATCGATGCAACATTTACATTAAATAATAGATGGGAGTGAAACCACATGAGTTTCATGTTGTTTCCTCCACAACATGGTATCATTTTATTGAAAATAAAATCCTAAAGGAGAGCTAAAGTTTTAAAGATACAACTTTCAATGTATTGCTAGTGTGTTGAAAGCATAGTCACAACTCGTTGGGCAATGAAATAAAGGATGTATTTAATGGATAATACAATGTGAATAAGGAAAATGGAGATTGCATTAAGAAGTATTAAAATCAGTGACCGAGGTGTTGTTGAAATATTTCAAGAGTCACATCGAAAACTTATGCACATGAAACATTCTAAATATTTCAAGAGCAGCGTTGAAAAATCATCCAAAGGAGCATTCAGAACCATTAAGGAAATGCGTTGACCATTGGTAACAACGCAGTACATTGGTAATGAAATAGTGAGTGGTGGAAAATCAATAAATTTTTTGTGCAAATAAGAAACAGCATAATGTGTTGAGGGAAAAATTACTCACACAAAAAAACACTAAAAATCGTTGGAAAGGCAGAATGGGGTTGTCGCTAAGGATGAGCCTTTTGAACATTCTAAAGTGGTGTTGGAAGATCATTCAAAGCGTCAACGAACCATGAAAGGCTGTGAGAGACATAAGAAGCCATCTGTGTGCAACAATAGAACATTTAAATGGAAAATTCCTACAAAGGATGTGTTGAAAACTATTCTGCGAACTCTTACTCACAAATCACGGATATTCCTCATTGTGTTGTGTCATTACAACTCGCAATCTCCCTCCAGGGCGCAAATTCGTAGTTTTCATCTAGCTCACAATTCTCAAATGTGACCTAACCCTACCAATAAAAATGGAGTAGTCTACTTAGGCGGAAGAATGGCCCGGTTTCTGTCACTGCCCAGAAAAACCTCCGGCTCCGGCCGCCAAGAATTCCTTCGCCAGCTCCTCCACCCTCTTTGAGCTCCGCCCAGCTCTGCCGCAGAGCTCGCGGCGGAGCTGGGCAGAGCTCAAGGAGGGTGGAGGAGCTGGCGAAGGAATTCCCGGCGGCCGGAGCAGGAGGTTTTTCCGGGCGGCGACGGAAACCGGGCCATTCTTTCGCCTAGGTAGACTACTCCAATAAAAATTGTGACCTCTCCGCATTGGGCAAATGTGATAGAATTAATAGGAAAATTGGATTGGTGTTCTTCCAATTTTTAATGCTCACGTTCCCTTGCAGTCAGTATTATTGTGCCAAGTGTCTCTCACCCACATTTGATATTTCACTAGAAAGGCTATACTTGGGCATCAAGCGTAACACAACAGTCATATAAATGAAGAGCAACGAAAAGGATTACTGGAGGAAATGAAATCTGTTAACTTGAGAGAATTTGTCAGCAAAAAATAGAATTTTTAACATCAATGCAGTGCTTCAGGTCTGCTCCTTAGAAGTTTTTCACCCAGTTTGAGACAAGGAATCTCAACATTACAGTAACGATGCACTTTATAACGATCTCAACATTAAAGTGAAATAGGAATTTCAACCATTCTTCACTTTGACAAATGGAGCAAGAGAGTGAAAAATCGTTGACTATAAAAGAAGACCCACATTTACGACCTCATGCCATAAGTGCGACCTCGAACGCAACTTGAGCCTGAGTTATGATTTCTGACTAATACAAGGTCACGGTTTGCACTTGCATTTTGGTGACTTGCATTATAACTATGAGACGTTGAGGTCGTAGATCGGTTTCACAACCATTACTAACCCTGAAGCCTAGCGACGCTGATTTGTTCCAATCCGACTTAAGGAGAGTATCACTGACACTATCATTGCAAAGTGCGGCTTGTAGAGTATGATTTGTGGTTAACACAGATCTATGTCTAATAGCGGACGGCGCTAACTATCCTTTTCACTTCTTTAGCCATAACTTATTCATGCCTTAGCTAGGATTCTAAGGCCATTAGCTATGCATCACCCACATATGGATTTGGGTCCTATATGGCAATATATGGAAGCACAAGGTTATGAATGTAAAACTCAACAACCTCAACCTTATCTTTTGTACTACATTAAACGCAAAAGTCAAAGAATTCCTTACAAGGGATCCTCTTTATGCAAACATTTTTTTTTGAAATTGAAACTTCTCCTTCAATAACAAGCAGTAGGTTTTTTTAGGGTATCCTGCAATTCACTGCTTCCAAAAAAAGGTGTGCCATAGTGCAAACATTTTTTTATAGGGTTGCAACTTGGTTTTCCTTCTCCTACATTAGTCTTTGTGTTTGCTGAAATTGGGCCTTTAGCTATTTATTTTCTCTTTTCAAGTGATCCATTCTATTTGCTTCATCTTATTCAGTTCATCTTCCAATTTCCCATTATCATCAACTCCCTTGGATTGTGTAATTTTCTTCCATCTGTGAGTATCAACCTTCTCTTGCTCAACCTTAAGGAATAACTATGGTGCCAAGTGGACATGGAGCATTTTTCCCACCTCATTCCAAGAATAAAATATAGTAGATCCTCTTGGAGCTAGTTTATTTGCCGTTCTTTTAGCCTCCTATAGCTTTGCTATTTGTTCCCATAGGTGTGAAATTTGTTCCTGTAACTCTGCAGGCTGCTCCTATTATTGAGCACTTGGTCCTTTTGATTGTATTTTCAACTTCATTTCCTCAATAGGTTTTGGTGTTACGACTATTTGTACCACTAGTGTCAAATAGTTTCTTCCTTCTTACATTTTGAGGCTCTTCTTTCGAAAGGCTAATGTTGTCTTCAATGGTTATGGGAGTGGGAGATGGAGGCTTTGGTTTTCCAGTATACCACACTTTGGTGATTTTCTTCTTCTGAAGTAAGTATGTGGTTGAGTAGGTTTACTTTCATTGGGTTATGTTGGAGTGCTTAGTGCTACCAATGTAACAACAATTTCTTCAGGCTTCCTCTTCCAAAAGCTCTTCCTCTCCTTTCTATGCTACATAGATTTCTATTGCCCCTTTGTTCCTCTTTTTAGTTAGCCTCTTTAGTTTCTCAATTTCTTGCTAAGGTTCTACTAATTCATCTCGAGGCTCTGTTATCTTTCTTTGAAACTTTATCTGTGGGGATGCCAACTCTATCTTTTCGAATTCTAACTTATCTAGTTCGGCCTTAGCTGGATTTTTCTGGGGCTCTGATAATTCTATCTCACCCAAATCTACCTCTTGTTCTACTAATTCAACTTGGGCATCTAAGAAGTCCTATTTGTCCATGTCAACAAAATCCGTTGAGGGAATAGGGTTTTGCAAATGTTATAAGGCATCCATGACTATCAACCTGATGAGGCCACGATGAGCCAATAAATTTTATTTTCCCTCCACTTTTGTGGTCATCTCTTTCATGGATTGGAGAAAATGTGGGATACTAAGCCTCTCATACGTATGTAGGTCAACTTGGAATTTGAGTTTATAAAGGAACCTAAATTGATAAGTGTAGACTATGTTTAATCTTTCTTCACAAGAAAAATATTTAAGGATATGATATGTTATTCCATCCTAGGGTTGTGATAGGCTTTCCCTTCCTGTCCCATTTTTGTCTTCATATGGTTTCTCATTAGGGAGGAAAAATCCTCTTTTTGCATTGATGGCTTCATGTCTCTCCTCTTTACTCTATTGAATTCCCCTTGGAAGGGTAGTGACTCTGCTGATCAAGTCCTCATCAATGTATTTGATCATTATTTAACTGCAGAGACCACTTCATGGTCCTCAGGGTGTTTTAGGTTCAAAGCAAATTCTAGGGAAATTTCATCATCACATCCTGTCAATTTCTCAAAGAACCCTAACCAACGACAATTTTGTAAGATATCCCCAACCTTAAGATTTTGATGAATCCAAGTTGTATATTTGGATTCTCTCTTGTTGAATCCTCCTCCCATTGTATGGATAGGAAATTTTTACAAGGGAATACTTGTTTTTGTGTTGCTACAGGAATTAGGGTTTTCTTGTGGCAACAAGGGATCTTGTAGCTAGGAAAAATGCACGATCCTTCAATCACTTATTTAAAACAAATTATCACCTCATTATGTAAAACATGATGCATTCTTGAATGCTAAGTATAAAGGAAATTGACTAATTGTCCCTCTATTTAATTCAAATTTTTTAACATAGAAAACCGGTTACTTGATAAATTTAAATAATTGAGTATCAATTCTTATTCCATTTGTGAGAAAGGGAGTAGAGAAATGTTGCACTTACTTCATCCTTGAGAATACCTTCATTTTTTTATCTTACTCGGGACCTCTGTTAATGTTATGGATGAAATTATGTATCTTGTATTATAACCTCTATATCTTGTAGAAGGTTATATGCTGGTTCCTATAGTAGACAATATTTTGAGCTCAATATTTACAATTTACTCCTATATTGATGGCATACCTCGTCAAGTTTTTTTTAAACATTGTTTCATGTAGAATGTGAAGTGGCAAGCTTTCAATGATCTTGGGTTTAAGTGGGAGTTGGCATTAATGGGTTATGAGAGGAGGTTCAACACACAATGGTTGAGCTAGCTCCCATCTACTTCTTTTCATCCTTAACATACTCGTACCTCACTTATCCTTAGCATCAATAAGCGAAAACAACTTACTTTTCAAATTATTCTCTATTTTTTTCTTTCTCATCCTCACATGTGTGGAGGACATGGAGAAAAAGTGAAGTTTCCTACCAAATTGGTCGAGAATTATTTCCAGTTTATCAGGCTATAAAGCCAGTCACATTTTTCATGCCTTAACTTTTGATGCTTCTGGAGGTTGCTTTAATGCTTCTACAAGTGATTTGATGTTGCTACTATTCAATAAATGATCTTGTAACAGTCTATAGGAGGTATTGTAGCTACTCAATTTTAGCTGTACGTGTATTTCAAGGAAATAGGGACTTAGGAAAGTGAGAAATTGGTTAAGTATTGGCCTAGGCTTGTCTAGGAAGTTGTGAGACACATAGAGAAAGTGTAGAGGTTGCTCGGGCTTGAGAAAAGCATTGTAATCTTCTCATATTTTATGACTAATGCAATATACAGATGTTAGGGGTTTTTAGCTGTGGTTTTCCCAAGGAAATAATTGTGTAATGTGTTGATTGAATTCTTTCTCTTGTATGCTTTGTTATTTCACGATTGTTTAATTGTTTCCACTAATGAGTAGAATAGATTAAAGTCTATTGTTTTAGTAAATTACAATTAGCAATTTAAATCTACAAGGAATTTCTAGATGGTATCAGAATATAAATCACTCTAGAGGAGGAGAATACGAGTTTTTCTTTTGCAGGTGAAATAAAATTTGCAGTATCATACTTCAGAGTCAGTAATTTGTCGTTCCATGGATTGATACTCGAATATTCCCTTGAGGGTAGTTCGAACTATATTTCTTGGAAGGGTAGGATGGAGGCAGCATTGGAAGACAACAAGCTTAAGGAATTCATAGACAAAGATATTCCTAAGTCTCTAGCAGCTGATGCTCAAGATCTGGAAGAGTGGAGAAAATTTGTTGCAAAGGTGAGAAGGATTATCCTAGAAGGAGTTTGAGATCATATTGTCTAAAACCTCCATGGTAAGGAGAATCAATATTCAATGTTGAAGGCTTTGACAAACCTGTTTCAGAACAATAGTGACCACAGAAAGATGGCACTAAAGGACAAGATCAGAAAAATGAAGATGAAGAAGGGTGACACAATAGAAAAATATTGACCAAGTTCACCCAATCTTAGGATGAGATTGGAAGTGTCGGTGTTACTGTTGCTGAAGATGATCTGGTCAACCTAGCACTTCTAGGCCTTCCCAAGAGCTGGCACAACTACCAAGACTTAGTAATTGGGAGGGAGAACCTACCAGAGTGGGAGAGTTTGTGGTTTGACTTGGTGCAAGAAGAGATTTGGTAGAACACCAGAGATGGATCCTCATCCAAGCATGATGATGAGGAGAACTGTTCCTTAGCTAGAAAGGAAAAGAGAGGGAAAGATAAGTCATCCCATTCCAAATCAAATTCCAGTCAGGGTAGCAAGAAGAAGGACTTGTCGAAGATTAAATTTTTTCACCATCATGATATGGGACACTATGCTACGAAGTGTCTGCACAAGAAGCCCTCAGGAGGAGCGACAGATGAAGTATTTGCTTCACAATTCAAGTTGGATTTCACCCTCATCGCTTGTGTTATCACTGGGCTAGAAAGAATTGGACTGTCTCATTCTTTAACATAGTGTAACTATTCCATACCACTTGGACTGGAAGTTTGCCCTTCCAATCTGAGAGGGCTCTCTCAAAAACACTATCAAATTTACTTGAAACAATTCAAACAACAGATGACTAACTATGTTTTTTTTTTGTGTTTTTGTAGGTGAATAAAAATGTTATGACAACCACCACTGGGCATGGAGTCAAATTAAAACAAATTATAGCCAACAACAGTGTTTGGTGGAAGCTGAGGCATCTATAGCTTTGAAACTAATATCAAATTAAAATCCACAATCATACATAATAAATGAAGGAAATTGGAGCAATTTGACAAGATTTCCAAGTAATCAAGATACTATGTAAAACAAGAAACAACATGATAAGAACACATGAAAGCCATGACATGATTCTCAGGTACAAAAACAGAGTTGCTACAAATTTTCTATCAAAATGATCAAAAGATTACATAAGGTTAGTTCTTCACATTCTCCGTCAACCCCTCTCAAGGTCGAAAAACTACTTATTTATAGAGAAAAAGATATCTTTACATTATCTTGGCACCTGAGCCAAATTTGATCCACTATCTAAGAGATCAATTCCTATTTTTCTTCTAACTAATAGAGTCCTCATAAGGATTTTATGTTTTAGATAGTTGGAATTCAACTAGGACTCTACTAGCTTTAAAAAATTCTAACCACTTTATGTTGATGAAGATAACCGAGCCCAACTGCTTTCTAGATTTGCTGGAGTGTCATTACACCTTCGACCTGTTGATAGATATCAATTAGATTCCTTTTTGTTGATTGTCTTAATGAGCTAGCTATTATGATGATGTGGCTATGTGCTCACTTGGCATGATGAAAAATAGGATTTTAGCATGATGTAGTCGACATCCCTTATGATCTATAATCCATCTGGAGCTTGGATGTATGATATTCAAAATCTTCAAATAGGTAGAAAAACATAGTTTTTTATGATCTCATAGCAAAAAAACAAAGTTTTCAGCAGTTTTGTAGCAAACTTTGGTAGCAACTTCAAAAAACATCCTTATGCTACCTATTTTCTCTCTCTTCTAGTTCTAAGGTATTCTTTGCTGTTTATAATCTAAACATAGGCCATTAGAACTATTTTTTCTAAGATTTAGATCAGCCTTAACCTCGTTGGAAAACTACAACAGATTCGTAGAAAATTCTCAGCTTCATTATGGGGAGTTGCTATGAAAGTTCCAAAATTATGAGCTTTTCTAGTTTTCATGATTCTTAATGCCTCCTTATGACTCCTAATATCATGTTGACTATATATATGCCTAAGTTGATTGATTTAGGTATAGTGAAGACAAAATATGAAAACATTAGCATATCATGGAGTAGCACTTACTTGAAAAATAATCTTGAGGTTTCTCTTTTTGAGCTTAGTCTGAATCATTTCAATTGGAGTTTCCAGTGTTGTGAATTGTTCCTGTAGGATTTTTCTATTTGCCTGTAACTAGCTATTCCTTTAATACATATGTTCCAACATTCTTTGTAAAGGCAGAGTCCTCCTTATCATCTTTTTTGATTTGTTTGCAATCTCATTATAAAAATCTATCTGTCTTAACACTTCATTTTGGTATTCATCAAACTCATGCCTGGTCTTGATAACTTCTTGTCTCGACTCCCTTAATTATTCTTGTAAGACCTCTATCTCAGTTTTTTCTTGATCAACCTCCCTGCCTTTCTTTTTCTTTGATGGTTCTATTTTGTCCAACAGTGCTTCAAGTATCTCTTCAACTTGCTGCATTGATCTTGTGACAGGTTTCCTTGGCCTAAAAATGAAACCAAGTTATTCTTGAGTAAAGACTAATTTCTTAGCTCTTTTTCTTTTCTTCTTGGTTTCAAATTGGATCACTTCTGCAGGCTGCTCAACTAGACTTTCTTCAATGTCTACAGCTTCTAGAACATCAGTCAGTTTGCCCTTCTTTGTACTCTATTCTTTACTCCATCTTTTGGTCATCCTCCTTTTAATGCTGGTGGAAGCTTCAATTACAGGTTGCTCTGCCACTAGTTTCTGCTCTACTACTGATTTGTGCTCTTTTATTTATTACTTATCTTTTCTAGGGATTGTGGATTTAGATTTAGGAGTTATCAGGGGGTAGCAACATCTAATTCATACCCACTTAAGAACAAAAAGGTAAGACAATCTCTGTTCAATCTATTTAACTCTTCAACCACTAGTAATTTGATAAGACCATGATGAAAAATAGAGGTATTGCTTGTATTTGGTTTAGTTTGAACCTTGTCATCCATTTTTCCTAGACTTCTGAAGAGATAGAAATGGATATCTAGGGGCTGTTTACTTGTGAAGTGGAGCAACAACCTGAAGTGGTACTGGTAGAACACATGGAACCTTCCTTCACATGTAAAATAATTTTGAATAACCATCAACAACTTGGAATAATGATCCTTAAGGCAAGTTTTGGAGATGCCTACTGTCATATCAATCCCTCGATGTTCTTCCTTTATGATTTCATCACAATTCCGTAGCTAGAACTTTTGGACTTTAAACCATGTTTCCCCTGACCTTTGGATTTCAGTAGCACGAGAAATGGTGTCTGGAGAGACATTCAAACTTAATATGCCAAACTTCATGCCAATCCTTTTGAAACTAATGGCAAAGTCTTTAGTGATTTGCACATGAAAACCATGCAATTTTTGGTAATATTGTAGACATCCCATGTTGGCAAATAAATGTGAAAAAGCTGGGTCTTATTCAAGAAGTTTCATATCTGTGGGCTCATAACATACTACAACTCCTCCTTTGTATTGTTTTATGTTATCCATGCTTATCAACACATTGAGAGTTTCTTGTGAGATTCTTCCTCTTCACCTACAAACAAATTTTTGAACACCTAGACCTCACTCAGACCATAACTAAACTTGTTTTGATAGCGCAAACCCTATTCAATGACAACACTTGTGAACTTTTTGATAGAAGAAGATGGTATGAAGGGGAAAAGGAGAAGTAAGGGTGAATGAAAATGAGTGGAGGACATGAGAACAAAGGTGTATAATGACTCAATATAACTCTGAAATCACTAACAATCATTGAAAATAAAACTGTTACACAACAACAAACTTTTGTAGTGAGACAAGCACTAGGATGGATCATTTTTCTACAGAACTGTTAGGGACTTCCGTAGCAAATTCTAGGTTTGCTGAATTGGAGTTTCTGCGAAAGTTTGTAAAGCTGTGCTAGCTTATGGGGGCCTGACCTAGGTTCAGAGTTATTTAGCCAAAGAAATCCCTACACTACTGGCCCTTTCGGCATCAGCCCACAGAGTGCGGACTAAAGTCTCACCTGAAGCAGTATGGGGGGATGTTGGAACCAAGTTTCCACACCCTTGAGATGGATGTGATGTCGGTTTAGTTCAACTAAACCTGCCTTCACGTAGGTCGCTTTGCGCACTATTTTACCCTTCAGTACCTTGGAAATTTGTTATAATCGACTTTTGCACAGCCCTCACCAGGGGTCGAAGTCCTTTCGTGCTGCTAAGGCATCGAACTGCGATATCTCCTAAACTATGCCAAGTATCTTACTTATCTTATTAACAGGTCTTGATTATCTATGCATAAACAAATATTCTATCTTGCATTCACTTAGCCAATACAATTATACACATTTGCGCATCATACAAGCATTAAAAGTGAAATTCATACCCAATATAACAGATGCATAAAACAAGAAATACAGACACAAGATTGATATAAACTTCTCTTTATTAATACTTCCACTATTTACAGACTCAAATCGCCCTGTGCACTCCGCTACAGGGATTCACGCACTTAGCTGCAGACTACTAGGCCTCTGTGCACTCAGCTGCAGAGCCTCTTCCTATGTTATGACCCAAAACTAGACTTTACACTTCAGAACTATCTCGCATACATCATATCTTTTCCATATTGTGATCTGCTTAGCTGCCTTAATTACTTAGATCTTCGCTCTATTTATATAATCCCATGGTTCCCGGACCATGGGTAGATATTCTACAATTGACATCACATTATCAAAATTAAGGGTGGACAACCCTATGACTCTTTAACAAACTACGCGCTTTGCACCCACAAAATATGGAGTCTTTACATTGGAATTGCAAAACAGACAAAAATCTAGGCTCTAAGCCCCAAAACTTCCCTTGGGGGATCCCACACCCAATAGGCCCCCAACACAAACATCGTGACTTACCCTCGAGTCACTCTGTAAGTGTGGAGATCTTTGTGTGAAGACCTCCCAACTCTGATTGGATCACTGCAAGTCCCTCGAATCTAGCTGCGGACTACTAGGCCTCTGCGCACTCAGCTGCAGAGCCTCTTCCTATGTTATGACCCAAAACTAGACTTTACACTTCAGAACTATCTCGCATATATCATATATTTTCCATATTGTGATTTGCTTAGTTGCCTTAACTACTTAGATCTTCGCTCTATTTATATAATCCCATGGTTCCTGGACCATGGGTAGATCTTCTACAACTGACATTACATTATCAAAATTAAGGGTGGACAACCCTATGACTCTTTAACAAACTACGTGCTTCGCGCCCACAAAATACGGAGTCTTTACATTGGAATTGCAAAACAGACAAAAATCTAGGCTCTAAGCCCGAAAACTTTCCTTGGAGGATCCCACACCCAATAGGCCCCCAACACAAACATCGTGACTTACCCTCGAGTCACTCTGTAAGTGTGGATATCTTTGCGCGAAGACCTCCCAACTCTGATTGGATCACTGCAAGTTCATCAGCGCACTAAGCTGCTGCCTGATGAACTTCCTCTATGCATTGTTCGGTGACTGCGATCGTCGAACTACTACCATGAATCCTTTCCTGAGTTTCTTGCAGCTGCACGAGATTTACTTCAATGGAGGCTATAATGGTATACGCCTCATCAATCCACTGCTTCCTTATGCCAAGCAGCGTCCACCTGCTCCTTGAGCACCTTTGCCTGCTGCATCCTTGCGAGCTTTCGTGTAAGGGAAACTATCTACGTGGTCCATTTTACCTCATCATATCTCTACTGCAGCTCACGTGCCTCTTTCTCTAGGTGCTCTACGTTCGGGTCCTCTTGCAGGTTGGTAAGGACCTCGAACGACTGCTTGAATAGCTTCATGCAGTCTGTCACTGCACTGTTAACCACTGCCATTGCTGTTGTGATCGTGGTGGTGCGTTGTTCCTTAACCTTCAGCGGAGTTTAAGGTTGCACCTTCAATTGTAGATTTTCTATATGAAAGTTCAGCTCCAACTGAACCTTGGCCATTTTTGCTCTGGTGTCATGTACCCCTGCTGCTAACTTTCAGATGTGTGCCTCCACTGGTTCCTCTGCTTGGATGGCCAATTCCAAGACCATATCGTAGGCTTCCTCCACCATCTGCGCTATCTGTCTTTTCTATGCCATTGCCTCATTGCGTTGTAGGCTCAATTGTTCAATGTTGATGCATTGCTTGCTCATTACCTGTAGCGTGCGACTCTCCTTGATGCATAGTTCTGCAGCGACTCCATCCTTAAAAATATAGAGTGTCTCCCGAGGGAAAAAAACCATGTTTAACCTGATTCCTTTCAAGCTACTCACCATAAGCCTGTCAGCCTCATTTTCTGCAATGAGTGCTCCATTTGGTAGCACTATTGTGGTTTTCATCCTGGTGTGCAGCATTTCCTCGGATGCGGATGTGTCAACTGCGAGGCTCGTTGAGACTGTGCCTGCGGAGTGCATACCTGCAACTCCTGTATTTGTGTCCAGAGAGTCCCCAATACCATCTGGTTCTACTCCTCAAACTGCTGGAGGGCCTCCGTGGTGACGTCCCTCATCGTTTCACCAATATCATGCAAGTCTCCTTCAGTAAGGGTGATAGGGTCAAAATATGCTTTTGAGGCCTTTGTCTTCTTTCGCAACCCTACCTTCACTCTTGGGCGCGGAATTTTTAGTTGGGTGGACATTGTCTGCGGGTCCATGACACCTTGTTTTATGTTTGTTTCTGGCTCAAGCGAAGGAAAATTTTGTCCTTCGTGCTCTTCTTCTGTTGTTCCTCAGCCAACTTCACAGCGTCACACGCCGCCTGGGCCTTAGCCATTGCTTCTTCCTTCCTACATTTTTCACCAACTGTGCCATCCATAGTTTCATTTCTTCCTTCTTCCGCTATGCAGCAAAATTCTATGCTTCCACCGCGGAGCTAGCGGGAGCATGCCACTCCGGCTGCCAAGACTCAAGGACCGTGAAAATTACATCGTTGGTTGCTAAGTAAGGTAGCTCATGCCACATCTTCACAGGGTCCTTCCGTGCCTTGATGAAGACATGGTGGAAGTCTACTTTGAACTCTAGAAGCTTTATAGAGTATTGTAGATTGTGGGTGATAACCGCTGCTTGTGATGAATCCCCATTCTGATATTCATCTCCATGAGCACCCAAAAGATCTTGTTCTCCCTTATCCTCTGTGCATCCTTGGTTGCCCACATCAAAGCGTACTTCATTGCCTCTAAGAGGTCCTACATGATCGATGGGAATTGGCTATCTTCAGGAAACTCCCATGCCACCAGTACTATCGACAATAGGAGCCATGCATAATGGAATGTTTTACCCTACTCCTGTGCCTCGTGGCAGTTCTCAAGGAACTCACCGCATAGATAGTTTGCCCAGTTGAACTAGACCCCTTCTACACATTGTGTTGCTAGTGCAACCATCGATGTGGGCACCTCATCCATGCAACACTTCCACATCACCTTCCCTACCAATATTTGCATCGTAACCTTAACTACAGGGTTGTTGATGCTGGAGATGGTGTACCCTCGCTTCTTCTTCTCCAACTTAAATTTATTTTTTCATGGCCTTGGCGATGGCCAAATCATCATTCTTTCCTTTTGAAATTTTCACCAGGTCCTCCCTATGCAAGGGAGTCATGTAATCCTGTGAATCAAATGGTCTATGATGGGGATGGGCTCCTCCAGCCACAATCACCCATCATGCACCAAGCAGAGCAGCTGCCTAATGACAAAAATGGTCATTGGAGGATGGTGGTAATGCGACACCTAGAGCAGGTTTAGCAATCCTGCTTTCTCAACACCTCTGAGCCACTTGTGCGGCTCCAACTCTATCATTCTTCTTGCATAATGTTTTCCTAACATTAAGAGCCATTTGCAAGGTTACCCCCCCAACACATGCTTATTGACCATGTATTTTAGCATGGAGTTCATGTGCATCTGTGCATATTGTGGCTCTTCTCCATATGCCTGCATCCACTTAGCCAGATGTGCACGCGGATCATCCTGTTCATCATACCTATCTACTAGTTACATCTTAGACTTCCTAAAGCACACTCTCATCCTTCTCCTACATTCACACCAATCATCAAAGCTCCCTTTGTCCGTACCCCACTATCTCATAGGTGTAGCACACAGTACCCGGCCCAAGGTCTGGAAGCATTGATTTTCCAGCACCTACCTTTCAAATGTATCAAAGAAGGTATCTACCTCATTTAGACCATCATAAGTAGGTATATTTCTTACTTCTATCGACACGCAGTGCAATGACCTTGTCATCATATTGCAGTTCCACATAGTTACTTCGTGTAATTGATTCTTCCATGATTCTACTTCTTTGTCGGAATTCGAAGTGTAGGAACTCTCGCGCTCCCATGTAATCCACCCATCCATGGTGGGACTCACCCAGTCTTGGTCTCGCGCTGTTATATTGTAGATGTAGTCCAGATCATCATCACTTTCATAGTCGCGGATTGGCTCCATATAGTGTGATCCTTCAACAGGGTCCAAGGGTATAATTACATGTAGTGACTTCTTTTCAAAGATCATTTTTCACTTCTTCAGATTAATTACCCCGTTCATAGTAGTGGCCAAGTTAATTCCTATGACAGCGGGGTAGGGATTGCTGTCATCAAAAATCTCTATTACTTCGAAATCTGCTAGCGTGCCCACTCCCTCAATATCCACAATTATTCCTTGCAATTGACCCATGGGTATTATTTTCTACTGATTTTCCATTCTTAGCTGAATCAGAGACCATTGCAGCGCAGGTTTTCCCATTCACTCCGATGTCTCTTCACTATAACATTCACATCTGATCCCAAATCCAGAATGACTTGATCGATCTCATATTCTTTGATTTGCATGGTGAGTCTCATTTCACGGTCTATCCTTGTCTTATGCTTTTCAATCTTCCGAACTACGTGTGGTTCTCCTGGCGTGGTCCCAGCACATCTGTTGATGAGTTCCTATAACCCTTTCACAACCTTACTATCATGTAGTAACTTCATACTTGCTTCAAGGAAAGTTGTCAGCATGGATGGGTCCATTTCTGGCTTCGATTCCTGAAGTGGAGGCATCAGCAAAACTCTTCATGGCTTCCATGAAGGTTTCCTGAGCGCGCTCCAAATCAAACTCAACTTCCTTCATCGGAGCTTTATGAACCTAGGTGCTATCTTCTTACTATTTGCCTTTGTCATCTCCCATCATAGTTCCACTTCGGAGCACAATGTTTACATTCAGGTCTTCTTCCCGTGGCTCAGACCTCATCATTTGCAAGTTCTGAGTCGGGGGAGGTAGTAGCGCTCCTTTGTCGCATATCCTAGCTATCAATGTAGGACAATCTTTTGTCTCATGATTGAACAACGTGAAATACTTGCACAACGGGCACGTTGGGTTGGTACAATCATGGGAATAGTGTCCTAGCCCTCCGCAACTGTAGCAAATCAATTTTCCGTGACCTCTACTAGGTCCTCCTTGGCCTTCGCCTCGTCCATGCCCCTGAAATTTTGTTCACGCCATTCCTGCATTTTGGTCAAGGGGACATGTTTTGGCCTGAACCCTGTAGGTGGGGGTTCTATCCACCATCAACTCATAACTTTTGCAGGTATGCTCGTCATGTCCCACCAATCAGCAAAAGTTTCAAAACAACTATTGTGAATTTTGCGTATACTTCTGTAACAAGTGACAATTGTCTGTGGCATGTTTTCCAGTTATTTGACAGATCACGCACCACAAAGCAGGCGCCGCACTAGGTCCTGCTTGAGCATCTGGCCTTAAAGGCATCGGTCCTCCTCTTGCGAGGTAATTTGTAAAAACCAGGTGGTGGTCTTTGTCATGACCCTGGCTCTTGCATTTTGTGCACCACACTTCTTCATGCACTTTTGGTCGAACTGTCCTGTCCATTTCAAACTATGCATCTCAAGGCATAGATTCTTCAGCTGCGCGTGGATCTGCTGAACTCCCAAATTAGGATCCTACATCGGGGTCTCATGTAGCCTCATAGCTATCTCTAAGGCCTCTGCTTGAGTTGTTATCTTCTGTTACGATAATGCACTTTTTAAATGTGGTAACAGTGAAGCTACAAACCACTTGCGATGCTGTCCATCTGTCAGATTCATATTTGCTTTGCGAATCATACATTTTAGCCTCTGATCTAGCTCCCAAGGAGTCTCACCTAGTAGCATCGTAATCTCTTTAAATTCAATGATCAACTGTGCTTCATATTTACACCTGCTAAATTATCTATTTAGCGCTGCTTGGATATCCTCGACTCTCGCATTTGAGTTATTGTTGGAGTACTTAATATACTAGGTCAACGCACGATCCTGCAGGGTGCTAACTAGCGTCCCCTTCTTTATATGGTCATCTATAACTCCTTCTGCTTCCCATACAGTCCTTACAATGAACCAGAATTGGTTCGGATCCTCATTTCCCAAACATTTGAACATAGGAAACTTCACTGTGTCTACCATATTGAATTGCAGTGGTGGAGTTGGTACGGGTGAAGATGGAGGTGATGGCAATGAAACCAGTGGTGGTGTGGGTGGAGGTGGTATTTGCGGGATTCTTTGTCTTATTAGATGAATAACACTTCACAGAGAGACCTTTGCGAGCTCTTCCTCATCTCCTCATAGAGGTGAAATCAAAGAGCTATTTTCTAGACCTTTATTTCTTTCATCCCTGTAAACCCTTCCACTTCACGTAGCCTCGAACATCAAGGTAACTATATAACCTACTTTTTGCACAACAACATTTTAACCCAACTATTCAAAGTATTTATGTACTTACCTCGTGGTCCTTTGAGAAAGCGTTGTTCTGCCTTGTTGTAGCTGATTGAGGTGTCAACCGTGAACTCAGTTTCGAATCCTCCTATAATATGATCGAGCCAATGATTGACGACGTGTGCGATCTTATCCTCCAATGCTTCCAATCTCCGCACCAGCTCTGGGGTCCACACAATAGGACCGTCAAGTTTCCACCTTCCTTGGCTATCTTCTAGCATCGTGATCCACTCGTATAGCTTATTAGGGAAGGATGTGTTAGCCTTCTTGGCATTTGGCCCAAAAAATGGATCCAAAACACTCCTGAAGTCTTCAAGAGTTGATTAAGATCATCCCAAGATCGAAACAATCATATGCCAAAAGCCCTTAAAAGGGAGGAAATACGCTATCAGGAGGCTAAAATATCCAAAATAGTGAAAAACAGAGTATTGCAGGTGCAAACAGAGCAACGCACAACAACTGTTAGATCTGGCTGATCAACGGCCCAGATATAACCGACTAAATCACAATCGGCCAAGTTGAAGGGACAGTTAAAAGGCGAGTCACATTGGTAGTCGCGGCAGTGGAGAGCATAATCTATAAAGCCTCGACGTTGAGAAATCAATGATTGTGATCGGATCGCATTGCTACATCACAACAGAACATTATCAAGGGTCGGGGGGCCCACATCCCATCGCAGGTTTGTAATCAACAGGAACATATGCCGTGTTATATGAAGACCGTTGGCTGGAGCGATATGCGATTGCGATCAGATGGCATCACAAGATCGTATCAGAATGTTGCGGAGGAGAAAGGCCTCTATACAAGTGATAACACCGATTGCGATGAGTCCTAGACCCGAAAGGGTTCGGGAAATCCATAAGATTTGAAGTCCGGAGGGAGGCCAATTTTCATGTGTTTCCCATGTTTTTAAGTATTTCAAAATACAAGGGGAACAAAGGGACCAGGTCAGCTGCGATAGACGACAACGACCCAAGGGGCGGAACTGATGAGAGAAGAGGCCATGTTTAAGGAATTTTGAGGTCTGAAAAGAACAAAGAAGGGCAAGATTTACACAGTTGCAGCGTTTTATGTATGAAATAGAAAACATTCATGGTTATCATTTAAAAGGGACCATTGCAAGGATTTCATAGGCCCGATAGCCACTCCATTTGCAAGATCAAGTGGCCAACCATCCTTAGAAGCATTGTGCAGAAATGTTTACATGACAAAAGAGGGATTCGGCCAGGATATAGCGGCCAACAGACAAGTCCTGGAAAGGGAAAGAGAGGGGCCACAGCACACTACAACCCGAATCAAATGAGATCATGGAGCATCGACGATCCGGCCAGCACAAAAACCATCTTAACAAACATTATGGGGCATCTCGAGCATGAGAGAGCTCCCAGGCATCACAACAAGGTGCCCAAAATATTTGAATGTGGTTAGTCTTTTGTTAGAAGAAGAAACCTACGACTCATGCTGCCTATTGAGGGAATCAAACAGTTAAACAAGACAGAGGGATAGATTAAGACACCTGAAGCCTCAAAAGGCTCAGGACCCTTGTAAACGAGCTATAAATAGCTGAAAACAAGATGAATAAGGGTTCAAATTTTGGAGATTATTCCTCCTTTGTTCCTTCAAGCTTCTCATCTTTGTTCTTTATTAATACAAGCTTCTTTTGCTGTTATATGTTCAATATCCATTTCTCTTCTGTTATATGCTTGCACTTGAACAATTTGTTTAGGTTTTCTTTGTGTTTAAGGCTAGACAACTGTCATCTTATCTCTTCTTTGATATATTAGATTTGCAAGCTTCGTTGTTGCCTGTAGCTAGCCATTTATATGTGTTATTATATATGCATATGCCAATATAGTCAGTAAGTTCATTTGCTGCCTGTAGCTTGCCATTCATATATTTTCATGTATGCAATCTGCTGGTATTGTCAGTATTCTCCATCTATCCATTAAATCTACAAACTATTGAGCTTTGGTGGTCTAAAGCCTTGTGTTGCTGAGGATGTTCATGCATGTGTTGAGTGAGAATAGAGTTTAAATGGTCATCTAACTTGATCCAAACCATCATTTATTCCAATAGTTCAGAGAACAATATTGAAGATTACATGTTACCAGGCATCTCCGATTTATAACCTAGGAGAGTTTCCTGGAGTGCTAACATAATTGGCGCCGTTGCCAGGGACAGGAAACTGAAGCTTAGCTTCCTTGGGAAATGACACAGACCGAGCTTTGATGATAGACAAAGTCTGGGCACATTTTTGGTTGTAATCATCTATATGGTGACTCTACTAGAGGCTGAACCTCTTGGCAACTCCAGTCCAGAGTTCTGGCTTAGTTTGTGAGGCACACTCAGAGAAATCCTCAAAAATCACAAGATGATCCAATACTTGACCCTGGAAAGACCTTCAAAGAAGGAAAGACATTGCAGAAAGGAGCATCAGGTTCAGGTAAACCTAAACAATGTTCTATATCTCTTCAAGAAAATCTTGCAATAGAACAAATACATGTTGAGAGTATAGATTCTAATACTAGCAGTGAAGAAAAAAACTCAGAAATTCATAAAGCTCCTTATTCTTTAGTTTCTCCTTTTGTTGAAAGCCCAAAGGAAACCTCACCTCCTATCCATCATACTCCTTTAGTCTCATCAGTCACTTCTCAGCCCTCTGTCATTCAGACTTCCAATACCCTTTTAGCCACCACAACGATGGTAGGTCCACAAGCACCTACCAAAATGGAAAGAATCATAGCTTCTAGGTATGAACCTCTAATACTGCCCACTCCTTTGAATGCTATGCCTACTGGAGAATACCAGAAGTATATGCCTAAGTTCACTGGGATTGAAGGTGTTACCGCTGAAGAACATCTTAAGTCATTTTATAGCTATGTTGATAATTGGACATTAGTGAAGATGCTATGTGGATGAGAGTTTTTGTCCAAAGCCTAGATGGGGAGGCTAGAAAATGGTTCAGAGAACTAGCCCCAAGATCTATAGCAGATATTGAAGCCTTAGATGATGTATTCCTAAAACATTGGGGGAATAGGAAGGATCTCCTCTACTACCATACTGAGTTTGGGAACTTGAAGAGAGAAAATGGTGAATTGCTGTCCGATTTTAATAAGAGATTTAACCGCATGTACAACAAGATACTAGCTGAAGTAAAGCCCACTACTACCTTTGCTAAACTCACCTATGCTAATTATTTTGACTCTGACTTCTACCTACTATTGAGAGAGAGGCGATGTGCTACTTTGGCTGACATACAAGATTCCACCTTGGAAGTAGAATCAAATATCATGGCCGCAGAGAAGCTCAAGGGGAATGTTGATAGAAGAAGACAAAGGGGCGAGTCTTCATCACCCTCTGACCCTAAGATAAAATGACCAAAATGATTGAGTCATTAGCCTCTAAAATCTCCAAATTAAAGGTTGAGCAGCAGCCAGGGAAAGGAGAATGCCTAATACCTTTGCCCATAGAAATCCAAACCCAAATCCATATAGAAGAAATAATGAGTAGTCGTAGATTTTGCAACAACACAAAGATGCAAATGAAGACCAAAGGGTGAAGGCTTCTTTTCAAAATTCAGTCATGGAAGAAGAGCAGTTTGAAGAAGATGTTGAGATCCATTGTCTAGAAGACAAGGGCAATGCTTCCTTTTTGACCTTAGTTGCCTATGAAAAGTCATTATGTAATGGCCAAATAAGCCATGAATGGGATGATGAAGCTATCCTACAAACTGAATATCAACACAGATGTAATCTGTAGTTAAAGATGAATAATGCCAAGGAAACTCGACAGTTGATCCCATCACCCTCAAAGCTCCAGCTTATGAGGTAAGAGGCCTTGACAAGTCTCCTTCCCCTTTCAGTTTCGATCAGAAATTTAGAAGCTAAGAATACCTATGCCTCTGATTGAATTAATGAAAAATGAGTCCTTCAAAAGATCCATCCTCGAGGCTCTTGAGCCTAAAGCCATCCAAGCCTCCAATGATTGTGTAAATCTGCAATATGACAAGCCAACTATTATTCTCAGCCCAATGATTGAAAATGGTGAGGACAACTCCCCATCATTCTATGTCTCTCTACTATTCATGATAAAATCCTTCAGAACTGCCTTTTTGACACTGCAACCAACCATAACCTAATGCCCAAGGCCGTTATGGATGAGATGGGTCTAAACATTACCAAGCCTTATCATGACTTGTTCTCTTTTGACTCTAGAAAAGTGAAATGTATAGGATTAATCAAGGACCTAGCCATCACTTTGTCTTAGCTGTCCATGAAAATAATGATGATGGATATTGTGGTAGCAGATGTACCACCCAAGTTTGGCATGTTACTTTCCAAAGGTTGGATCAAGAGGCTAGACGGATCATTACAAAATGATCTATCCTATGCTATTGTCCTAGTTTTCGGAGGTGAAAGTAAGAGCTTATACAGAGAGGCGCAATTGGCTTATATCATCAGTGATGAGAAGAACCCTAAGAATCATCCCATATATGCTGTGGATACTGATTTGGAGCATGTATTCTTCATATTGAAGAATCTCAGTTGGTCTCCATGCAGCTTAAGAAACCAGTTTGCCAGATCGCAGATCATGGAAACCCACAGATTTGGGATATGTTCTTTGATGGGGCTTGCTCTAAAGAAGCTGCAGGGGTAGGTGTAGTCCTTGTGTCCCCAACATAGGAATACATTCATTTGTCTTTCTAATTAACCTTTCAGGTCACAAACAACATAGTAGAGTATGAAGCTTTGATTCTGGGCTTAAGCGTTGCTAAAGAAATGGGTATCAAAGGCCTGCAAGTGTTTGGAGATGCAGACCTCATCATTCAGTAGGTAAATAAAACGTTCCAAGCAAATAATCCAAGGCTAAAAGCATACAGGGATGAGGTATGGAGGCTCAAATATTCTTTCAAAGATTTCAACATTTCTTATATTCCAAGAATGAAGAACTAGCTTGTCGACTCCCTTGCTGTCTCTGCTAGCACATTTGTTCCTCCTTTGCCTCCTAAATTGACATATGAAGTTCAGGTAAAATATAGACCATCCCTGCCAGACAATGTCAAATATTGGAGAGTTTTTGAAGATGATGAGGAAATCGACAAGTTTTTACAAGTCGTTGAGGAATTTGCTGAAATGCACATCGACCAAGAAAATGAAAACATGGAAGAATTCGGCTAGTCTAAGCTAAAAAGTGAAATCGGCCGAGCAAGCATCATCCAGCTGCCCAATAATCACATACCAAAGGGATTGGTGCCTCTAGAGAAGATTTTCAATCATAATGACATGCCCTATAAGCCGGCCAAAACAGAGAATGAGTCTGTTGTTTGTAAACATAATATAGGGAGCCCAGCCCATTCGAAATTCCTCAATCTGTCTACTCATTTGTCTTCTGCCCATAATTCTAAGTATTGCACCCTCATGAAGCAATTCATTGATATTTTTGCCTAGGAACACAATGATCTTAAAACCTATGACCTAGACATTATTCAGCATAAGATCCCACTGGAAAAGAACACCACCCATTTTAAGTAGAAATTAAGACTTGTCAGCCCTCTCTTACTACCTTTTATCGAGAAAGAAATCAAGAAGATATTGGATGCCAAAATCATAAGTGGATAGCCAACCTTGTGGTATTAAGGAAGAAAAATGGAGAAATCAGGCTTTGTGTCGACTTCAGAAATCTGAACAAGTGCTCTAAAAAAGATAACTATCCCCTACCCAAGATGGAACACTTGCTGCAAAAAGTTTCAGGGGCTAGAGTCATGTCTTTCTTAGATGTATTTTCATGTTACAATTAGATTGATATAAATCCTGAAGATTAGGAAAAGACCACTTTCACTACTCCTTGGGGTATGTTCATGTACTCCAAGATGCCTTTTGGATTGATGAATGCTGGGGCTACGTTTTAGAGGGCCATGGACATAACCTTCGTGGGAGAGAACAAGTTTTTCCTTATTTATCTTGATGACATAACAATATTCTCCAACATCCACAAAGACCATTTACAACATTTGAAGAAGGTCTTCCTAAAGTGCAGACAATCTGGAATCTCAGTAAACCCAAAGAAGTCACAATTTTCTCTAGAAGGCGACAAAATTCTGGGACATATTGTTTTTGCTGAAGGTGTGAGGATTGATCCAGCAAGGGTTCAAGCCATTCAGACACTGTCCATCCCAAGGTTGAAAAGGGGAATCCAATTCTTCCTAGGTAAGATCAACTTTGTAAGGATGTTCATTCCAAAATTTACAGAGTTAGTAAAGCACATCACTTCCATGCTGAAGAAAGGATCGGAGATAAAATGGACAACTGCTTCAAGAAGCTCTTTTTGAAGCCATTAATCAAGCTATCATGGATGCTCCCACTCTAATTAGCCCATATTACACTAAGGAGATTTGTATCTTCTCTTTTGCCTCTTATGATACATTGGCAGCAGTTTTGTTGCAGAAAAATGATGAAGGCATATAACACCCCGTGGCCTTTTTCAACAAAACTCTAAGGGATGCTAAACTAAGGTATGACCTTATTGAGAAGCAAGCTTATGCTCTCATAAAATCTTTGAAAGAATTTAGGATTTATATTCTGCATTCCAAAGTAATTGCATATGTGCCCTCAGCCTCAATGAAAGATGTCTTAACTCAGCCAAATATTGATGGAAAAAGGGAAAAATGGATTGCAAAATTCATAGAATTTGACATAGAGGTGAAGCCCACTAAGCTTATCAAAGGCCAGGGCTTGGCTAAGCTCATGGCCAAAGAAAATTGCATCTTGTTATACATAAATTGCATGGGTCTAAATTCAGATGATGAGTAAACAAAGGGAGCATTACAAGAGCAAAAGCAGAATCAGTCCTTAGCTGAAAATCTAGTCACATGCAAATGGTATTCCAGCATAGTTCATTTCTTGCAGAAGCTGGAAGTTCCTCCAGGGCTTAGTTCAAGTCAAGCTCGTACCACTAGACTCAGATCAGCCAAATTCTACATTGACAAAAATCTGATTTATTGGAAAGACCCAACAGGAATCCTCTTGAGGTGTCTAGATAAAGAACAATCTGTAGAGGCCATACACCAGTTCCATTGTAGCATCTGTGGTGGGCATCATTATTGGAAAACCACAGCTCACAAAATATTGAGGGCTGGGTATTATTGGCCTACACTGTTCTTTGATGTGTTTTCTTTTGTAAAAGCTTGTGACAAGTGCCAAAGGTTTGTAGGAAGACAACAACTGAAATATTTACCTTTGAAGCCAATACATGTCAATGGTCCTTTCCATCAGTGGGGCTTGGACTTTATAGGTGAGATTAACCCACATTCTAGTGGCCAACACAAATGGACCTTATTAGCCATTGATTATTTCACGAAGTGGATTGAGGCTATACCCACTAAGAGTGCCAATCAACAGGTTGTCATAAAGTTCTTGAATGAGAATATTTTCACTAGATTTGGTTGCCCAACCAAACTAGTCACTGATAATGCAATGGCTTTTACGGAAAAAGAATTGATGGACATGACTGAATCCATGGGCATTCAAGTGGTGCATTCTACCTCATATGATCCTTAAGGCAATGACCTGGAAGAATCATCTAACAAGAGTCTGGTAAGGATAATAAAAAAACTGTTAGAAGACAACAAAAAGAGTTGGGATTCCAAGTTGAAGTTTGCACTATGGCTGACAGAGTTTCCATCAAAAAGTCCATAGGGAATTCTCCATTTAAACTGGTTTATGGCATTGACATTTTTTTCCCTATCTGGTTGTTCCTCCCTGTGACTAAGTTCTTGCAAGAAGAATAAGATGAAGAAAATGACATGGTAAGAAGAATGAATAACCTAGTTGAACTATAGCAGATCAAAGAGCAGCTGGTTGAGAAGTCACAAGTCCATCAGAAGAAAATCAAAGAAATCTTTGACATGAAGGCAAAAGTGGAAAATTTCCAAGTTGGTGATTGGGTGCTCAAGTGGGTTGCATTGAAGGAAAAGAAAGGTAACCATGGCAAGTTTGACTCCTTATGGACAGGTCCTTTTGTCATCACTCAAGTTCAGCACAACAATACATTCATCCCGCACAATCTGGAAGGAGGAGACACTTTTGGTAGCCCGGTAAATGGGCAGTTCCTGAAACTCTATTTTGTTTAAGGCCTTAAAACCTTGTTATTGTACATATGTTTTTCTTTCAGTTTTTATGTTTATGCTAAAAAGACTCCATGCCCAATGGAACACTAGGAGGAAGATTTAATTTTGTTTTACAAGAAAGGCATTGCTTTGTGATTCTTGAAACCTCACAGGGAGGATTTCATCCCTAGAAGGAGCCAATGTTAGCCTTGTTGGCATTTGGCCCAAAAAATTGATCCAAAACACTCCTGAAGTCTTCAAGAGTTGACTAAGATCATCCCAAGATCAAAACAATCATATGCCAAAAGCCCTTAGAAGGGCGGAAATATGCTATTGGGAGGCTAAAATACTCCAAAAAAGTGAAAAAATAAAGTATTGCAGGCGCGAACAGAGCAACACACAGTTGCTATTAGATTTGGCCGATCAACAGCCCAGATATAACTAGCTAAATCGCAATTGGCCAAGCTGAAGGGACAATTAACCGACAAGTCACATCAGTAGTTGCAGCAGTGGAGAGCATAATCTATAAAGCCCCGATAGTGAGCAATCAATGATTGCAACCAGATCGCATCGCTACATCACAGTGGAACATTACCAAGGGTCAAGGGGCCCACATTGCATCGCAGGTTCGTAATCGGTAGGAACATACATTGTTTTATATGAATACCATTGGCTGGAGCGATATGCGATTGAGAACAGATTGCAACGCAAAATTGCATCGGAATATTGCGAAGGAGCATGGCCTCTATACAGTGGGTAACGCCGATTGTGATGAGTCCCAGACCCAAAAGGGTTTGGGAATGAAATCCATAAGATTTGAAGTCCGGAGGGAGGTCAATTTTCATATATTTCCCGTGTTTTTAAGTATTTCAAAACACAAGGGGAAAAGGGACCAGGTCGGCTGTGATAGACGATAGCGACCTAGGGGGAAAAATGATGAGAGAATAGGCCATGTTTAAGGAATTTTGAGGTCTGAAAACAACAGAGGAGGGCAGGATTTACACAATTGCAACATTTTATGTATGAAATAGAAAACATTCATGGTTATCATTTGAAAGGGACTGTGGTGGGGATTTCATAGGCCTGATAGCCACTCCATTTGCAAGATCAGGTGGCTAACCATCCTTAGAAGCGTTGTGTAGAAATGTTTACATGCCAGAAGAGGGATTCAGCCAGGATATAATGGTCGATGGATAGATCCCAGAAAGGGAAAGAGAGGGGCCACAACATGTTGCAACCTAAATCAAACGAGATCACGGAGCATCGACAGTTCGGCCAACACAACAACCATATTAACAAACATTATGGGGCATCTCTGGCACGAGAGAGCTCCCAGGCATCACAACAAGCTGCCCAAAATATCTAAATATGGTTAGCCTTTTGTTAGAAGAAGAAACCTACAAATCATGCTGCCTATTGAGGGAATCAAACGGTTAAATAAGACAGAGGGATAGATTAAGACACTCTAAGCCTCAAAAGGCTCAGGACCCTTGTAAACGAGCTATAAATAGCTGAAAACAAGATCAAATAAGGGTTCAACTTTTGGAGATTATTCCTCCTCTATTCCTTCAAACTTCTCATCTACATTCTTTAGTTATAAAAACTTCTTTTGCTGTTATATGTTCAATGTCCATTCCTCTTCTATTCTATGCTTGCACTTGAACAATTTGTTCAAGTTTTCTTTCTGTTTAAGGCCAGATAACTGTCATCTTATCTCTACTTTGATATATTAGATTTGCAAGCTTCTTTGCTACCTGTAGCTAGCCATTTATATGTGTTATTATATATTCATATGCCAGTATAGTCAGTAAGTTCAATTGCTGCCTGTAGCTTGCCATTCATATATGTTCATATATGCAATCTGTTGGTACTGTTAGTATTCTCCATCTATCCATTAAATATACAAACTATTGAGCATTGGTGGTCTAAAGCCTTGTGTTGCTGAGGGTGTTCATGCATGTCTTGAGTGAGAATAGAGTTGAAATGGTTATCTAACTTGATCCAAACCATCATTTATTCCAATAGTTCAGAGAACAATATTGAAGATTATATGTTACCAGGCATCTCCGATTTACAACCTAGGAGAGTTTCCTGGAGTGCTAATAGGATGCGAAAAAGATTTCATGGATCTCTATATACAAGTAGCTATCTAGTCACTCTTCTTTTGATAGTTATGGGTTTCTGTTCTCCTGCGCCGTGAACTCATGAATTCTTTTGTCCAACCAGCCTTCAATTTCTTTCTTAGTTGGATTCCAATTATATGACATCACACCTCTCATGCAGATTCCAGCCTCGGCAACGGAACCATTTGTTGGCTTATGGGGGCCTAACCTAGGTTCAGAGTTATTTAGCCAAACAAATTCCTACACTATTGGCGCTTTCGACATCAGCCCATGGAGCGCGGACTGAAGTCTAACCCGAAGCAGTATGGGGGGATGCTGGAACCAAGTTTCCGCACCCTTGAGATGGATGTGATGTCAGTTTATTCCAACTAAACTTGCCTTCGTGCAGGTCACTTCACGCATTGTTCTATCCTTCAGTACCTTATCAATTTGTTAAAATCAACTTTTGTGCAGCCCTCACCAGGGGCTAAAGTCCTTTCGCACTACTAAGGCAACGAACTGTGATATCTCCTAATCTACACCAAGTATCTTACTTATCTTATTAAGAGGTCTTGATTATCTTCGCGTAAACAAATATTCTATCTTGTGTTCACTTAGCTAATACAATTATACACATTCTCGCATCATATAAGCATTAAAAGTGAAATTCATACCCAATATAATAGATGCATAAAATAGGAAATAAATATGCAGAATTGATAGAAACTTCTCTTTATTAATACTTCCACTATTTACAGACTCGACTCTCTCTATGCACTTAGCTGCAGGGGTCTGCACACTCAGCTGCATACTACTAGGCCTCTGCGCACTCAGATGTAGAGCCTCTTTCTACGCTACGACCCAAAACTAGACTTTACACTTTAGAACTATCTCGCATACATCATATCTTTTCCATATCGTGATATGCTTAGCTGCCTTAACTACTTAGAGCTTCACTCTATTTATACAATCCCATGGTCTGTGGACCATGGGTAGATCTTCTACAACCAACTTATCAAAATTAAGGGTGGACAACCCTATGACTCTTTAACAAAATACGTGCTCTGTGCCCACAAAATTTGGAGTCTTTACATTGGAATTACAAAACTGACCAAAATCTAGGCTCTAAGCCCCAAAACTTCCCTTGGGGGATCCCGTGCCCAACAAGCTATTAGACAAGTCTATTATGAAATGATAACCTCAAAACAATGGAATTAGGACCTTTTATTTTATGATGACCCTATCAAACACTAAATGTACCCTGTGACATGTTTTACATGAACCTAAACATAAAAAACCTATCTAAGATGACTAATTAAACTAAAAATTATTTCTAGGAGTTACCATGGATAACAACTTGCATGGTGACATCAGTGATGGGTAGTGTGTGGTATCTAGATAGTGTAGCCTCATTTCATAAGACATAAAATAAAGAATTCTTTAATGACTTGGAGGAGGACCTCCAAATTCACATCGAAATGGGAGATGATGGAAGGTATAGCGTGATCGCCATCAGTACTGTTACTTTTTAAAGGGAGTATGGTTCTCCTCTCAGATTAAAAGATGTCATGTATGTTTTGGGTTTGAAGAAGAATTTGGTTTTAGTTGCTATGTTGTAGGACCATGGTTACAATGTGATATTTAGCAAGGGAAAGGCTTTGCTTCATAACATAGCCTTAGGACAAGTGAAGCAGATCACGGTTCGAGTGAAGAACCTCTACAAATTAGATGTAGAAGATAGTGTTACTTTGAGCACAAAAATAGAGAAGGTGCATAGCCAAGACATCAGTGAGTTGTGGCATAGGATATCGGGTCACTTGCATGACAGAGCTTTGAAGATCATGCAACAAATTTCTACAGGGCTTCCTAAGGGTGCACTAGAGCAAAGAGATACATGTAAAGGTTGTACACTGGGGAAGTACACCAAAGACACCTTTCATGATAAGGACAGTCGAGTGCAAGAGATCCTTGAAAGGGTTCACTCAAATGTGTGTGGACCATTCTCGATCGCTTCCACGGAAAAGCACAAGTATTATGTAATATTTGTAGATGATTTCTCTCATAAGTGCTAGATTTTCTTCATGTAGAAGAAATGTCAGACATTCTCTAAATTTTGTGAATTTAAAGAACTTGTTGAGAAAGACGTTGGCTGGAAAGTTAAAGCTCTCACGAGAGATAATGGTGGAGAATATGTGTTGAATGAATTCAAGAACTTGTTTGCATCAGAAGGCATTCGATGAGAATTAATAGAACCCCATAACCTACAACAAAATGGGGTGGCTATCACCTAAAAGGAAGAACAAAAGTATTGTGCGAGTTGCATAAGAAATGTTACATGACTAGGGCCTATCATTGCACTTGTGGGATGAAGCATGCAACACAACTGTCTATGTGCATAATAGGATTCCTCATTGGATTCTTGGGATGAGTACACCAGAAGAAGTTTTTTCAAGTAAGAAACAATATGTGGCACACTTTAGGATCTTTGGTTCATTAGTTTACTGTCATGTTACCAAGGGTGAAAGTAAAAAGTTAGAGACAACAATTGAGTTGGGCATATTTGTGGGGTACACTGATATGCCTCACAACTATAGGGTGTACCTTCCATCTCAGAAGATGACAATGGTTCGTAGAGATGTGAAGTTCAATGAAGAGAAGGCCATGAGATGTTCCCTTGAGAGGGAGCTTTAGTTGCATGGAGAAGAGGAGATTTTAGCTCCAAAGGAAGAACCTTAGGATGATGTGGAGCAACCACATGTAGAGGAGTAGAGAGTGGAAGAACTCACTCATTCAGAGACTTCTAGATATGGAAGGAAGCACACCAGAGAGGCTGAAAGGTTGATGCATGATGCTAGAGAGAATGTGGGAGCACCCACATACCAATGTAGGAATAGGAGGTCACCAGATCGGTACACTAGCTACATGGCTCTAATGAGAGAGAGTGTAGAGATTGAGCCATTCTCATTCGAGGAAGTAGTGCAAAAACCAATATGGGTTGATGCCATGGTTGAGGAGTATGAATACATTATCATAAACATTGTTTGGGACATGATACCTATTATCACCCCAATAAACTCTCCTAGGTTGTAGCTCAAAGATGCCTGGTAACATATAATCTTCAATATTGTTCTCTGAACTATTGGAATAAATGATGGTTTGGATCAAGTTAGATAACCATTTCAACTCTGTTTTCACTCAAGGAATGCATGAAAACTCTCACCAATACAAGGCTTTAGACCACTAATGCTCAATAATTTATAAATTCAATGGATAGATGGAGAATACTGACTATACCAGCAGATTGCATACATAAACGTATATCAATGGCTAGCTACAGGTAGCAAAAGAGAATACTGACTGTACTGGTAGATGCATATATGACCACATATGGATGGCTAGCTACAAGCAACAAAGAAGCTTGCAAATCTAATTTATCAAAGAAGAGATAAGATGACACTTATCTGGCCTTAGACACAAAGAACACATGAACAAAATATTCAAGTGCAAGCATAGAACAACAAAGAGAATGGACATTGAACATATAATGGAAAAAGAAGCTTATATTGCTAGAACAAAGATGAGAAGCTTGAAGGAACAGAGGAGGAATAATCTCTAGAAGTTGAACCTCTATTACATCTTACTCTCAGCTATTTATAGCCAGTTTACAATGCTCCTGAACTCTAAGAGGCTCAGAGTCTTAATCTGTCTAATCTGCATTGTTAACTGATTTGATGCCGCATGGGATTAGAGTTTTCTACTTCTGACAACAAAGTAACTGCTTTTAGATATTTTGTTAGCTTGTTGAGCTGTTTGGGAGTTCTCCCGGGCCAGAGATGCCCCACAATCATCCTGTTTGTTTTGGCTGTGTTATGTTATGGTTCCATGATCATTTCTGGTTGATTTGGTAGTGTTGTGCTGTCTATGCTCCTTGATCACTTCTGTTGCGGGATAGCTGCACGTGCTGTGGCTCCATGACTACTTTGTCATTGATTCGGCCTCTTCTCTGTGGTGGAATGGATCTTCGGGCCTATGAAATCCCCTTAAAACATGGATAGTGACTGCTTTTTGTTATGAATAGAAAACACAACAATTCTGAGAGTTCCTACCCCTCTCCGTCCTTTTCGAACTTCAAAAAGTCCGTAAACATGATTAATTCCTTTATTGGGTCTGCCCTTCAGGTTGCTGTCACATATTGTAGCGGACCGGTTCCCTCGTTTCCCTTTGTATTTGGAAATTCATGAAAAATGCTGGAAACCATGAAAAATTTCCTTTAGCAGACTTTAAAATATATATATTTCACTCGTCGAACCCTTTCGGGTCTAGGCTTCATCGTTGTCGACGTTCCAAGGCTTCCTTCGTATTTCATTTAAACAACTAAAATACACAAAACTATTAAAAAATGGGCTTTGGTGGATTTGAAGGATGATAAAATTTCATTCTCGAAACCCATCAAGTCCGGGTCTTATCGCATCGCATACATGTACATGTAAAGGCTGCGCCCCTTGGTCTTCCCGATCACGATCCGTCGATGCAATGTGGGCCTTCGATTTGCATGCGCGATCGATGGTCCACATTGAATAAGTGATCACTATCTCTCATTCCACACAACCTACGCCGATACTTCTGCCAATGCGACCTACCGATAGCGATCATCGACGATCGACGAGTGACAGTGTCTAGCTCCAATTGCCACTCCTTGGGACCACTGATTTGAGATTTTCCGCTTAGGTTTGGGCCATTGATCAGCCAAATCTGATGGCAGCTATGCGTTCTTGAGTTTTAAGCCTGCGATAAGGGGTTTTTCATGATTTTGAAGTAATTTAGCCTCCCGATAGTGTATTTTTGCCATTCCAAGGGCTCTTGGTATGCTATGGTTTTGACTTTGAATGATCCTTAAGAGGATTTGGAAGACTTTTGGGAGTGTTTTGGATCCATTTTTGGGCCAAACGCCTCCAAGGCTAACACTGGCTCCTTTTGGGGATGAAATCCTCCCTGTGAGGTTTCAAGAACTATAGAACAATGCCTTTCTTGTAAAAAACAAGATCAAATCTTCCTCCTAGTGTTGCATTGGGCATGGAGACTATTTAGCATGAAATAAAAGCTTGAAAACAACACATTCAAGCCTTATCTGAAATAAAGTTCGAAGAACAACCCATTGAATGGGCCATCAAAAACTCCTCCTCCTTCCTTTGATGCATCCCTTTTGAGAAAACAGTCACCAAATTGAAAATTGACCCTTTTTACCTTTCTATCAAAGGTTTATCTATCTTGGTCATGTGCATATTAGCAAATTCATCAAAGACTTCCAAAATCCTATTGATTTGATCTTCTACTTCAAAACTTTCTAGCATTTGACATTATTTGGCAGAGATGGTCTATATTTCACCTTATCTCTACATGCTTTCAGCCTTGGATGTTTTGCTTGGAAGGTTTTGTACACCTGCTGAATAATAAGGTTAGCTTTCTACTCTTCTGTGTCATTTGTGACCTGAAAAGTTAATATAAAAGATAAATCAATGTATTCCTCTGTGGGGGACACAAGGACTTCACCTGTTCTTGCAGCTTCCTTAGAGCAAGCCCGATCAAAGAACATGTCCCAAATATGTGGGCCTTCTTCCTCTGTGATCTGGCTAACTGGTTTTTTAAGCTGCGTAGAGGCCAATTGATAAGGCTTGGTAATGTCAAGACTGAGCTTATCCATGATAGCATTGGGCATTGGATTATGGCTCGCTCTAGTGTATAGAAGGCAATTATGAAGGATTTCATCATGAATAGATAGAGAAACATAGAATGATGGGGAGCTGTCTTCACAATTTACAATCATTGGGCTGAGAATAACAGCTGGTTGGTCATCTTGCAGATTTACATAGTCAATGGAGCCTTGGATGGTTTTAGGCTCAAGAGCCTCAAGGATAGATTTCTTGAAGGACTCATTCTTCACTGGTTCAATCAAAGGCACATGTATTCTCGGCTTCTGAATTTCTGATTGAAAACTGAAAGAAGAAGGGGACTTATCAAGGCCTCTTACCTCTATGGTTGGAGATTGAAGGATGATAGGATCAACTACTGGTTGCTCTTGCTTATTAGCTTACTGTTCTGCAGGGACATTAGCTTTATGAATAGGAGTTTCTTTGACATTATTCATCATGGACCTCAGATTATATTGGTGTTGATCTTCAGTTTGTAGAACAGCTTCACCATCCCATTCTTGGCTGATCTGGCCATTAAATAATGACTTCTCATAGGCAGCTTTGGTTAAAAAGATGGTGCTGCCATTGTCTTCCATACAATGGATCTCATCATCTTCTTCAAACCACTCTACTTCCATGACTGCATTTTGAAAAGGGGTCTTCACCCTTTGGTCTTCATTGGCATCTTTGTTTCTTTGCAAAATCTGCAACTGCTCATTTGCTCTTCTATATGGATTTGGATTTGGAGGAGCAAACGTATTAGGAACCCTTCCTTTCCCAGAATGCTGCTTAACCTTTAATTTGGAAACTTCAGATGCTAATGACTCTATCATCTTGGCCATTTTATCAATCTTGGGTCTGAAGATGATGAAGGCTCACCCCTCTGTCTTCTTCTATTAACATTACCTTTGATATTGTTTGCAACGATGATGTTTGATTCTACTTCCAGGATTACATCTTTCATATCAGCCAAAGAAGCACATCACCTCTCCCTCAATAGTAAACATAAGTTAGAACCAAAGTATCTGGCATAGATGTGTCTAGCAGAGGTAGTGGTGGGTTTCACTTCAGCTGGTATCTTGCTGTACATGCGGTTAAATCTCTTATTAAAATAAAAAAAAAACTCACCATTTTCCCTCTATAAATTCCCAAACTTAGTGTGGTAGTAAAGGAGATCCTTCTTATCCCCCAAATGCTTTAGGAATGCATCATATAAGGCCTCAATATCTGCTATAGATCTTGGGGTCAGTTCCATGGACCATTTTCTATCCTCTCCATCCAGGCTTTGGACAAAGACTTTCATCCAGACATCATCTTCACTAATGTCTAGATTATCAACATAGCTATAGAATGACTCAAGATGTTCTTCAGTAGTAACACCTTCAGTCCCAGTGAACTTAGGCATATACTTTTGATATTCTCCAGTAGGCATAACATTCAAAGGAGTGGGTAATATTAGAGGTCCATACCTAGCAGCTATGATTCTTTCCGTTTTGGTAGGTGCTTGTGGACATACCATAGCTATGATGGCTAAAAGAGTACTGGTAGTCTGAATGATAGAGGGCTGAGGAGTAACTGATAATACTAAAGGAGTATGATGGATAGGAGGTGAGGTTTCCTTCGGGCATACGAAAAAAGGAAAACCTAAAGAATAAGGGGCTTTATGAATCTCTAAGAGTTTTTCTTTGCTACTAGTATTAGAAGCTATATTCTCAACATATATTTGTTCTATTACAGGCCTTTCTTGAAGAGATATAGGAGATTTTTTAGGTTTACCTGAACCTGATTCTCCTTTCTGCAATACCTTTCTTTCTTTGATGATATTTTTAGGGTCAGGTACTGGGTCAGCTTGTGACTTCTAAGGATTTCTCCGAGTATGCCTCACAAACTGAGCCAAAACTATGAAGTGGAGTCACCAAGAGGTTCAGCCTCCTGTAGAGTCACCAGATAGATGATTACAACCAAAAAAAGTGCCCAGACTTTGTCTATCATCAAAGCTAGATCTATGTCATTTTCCAGGTAAGCTGAGCTTCAGTTTCCTCTCCCCGGCAATGGCGCCAATTATGTTATCACTCCAAGGAACTCTCTTAGGTTGTAGCTTAGAGATGCCTGGTAACATATAATCTTCAATATTTTTCTCTAAACTATTGGAATAAATGATGGTTTGGATCAAGTTAGATAACCATTTCAACTTTGTTTTCACTCAAGGCATGCATGAACACTCTCATCAATACAAGGCTTTAGACCACTGATGCTCAATAATTTATAAATTCAATGGATAGATGGAGAATACTGACTATAATAGAAGATTGCGTACATAAACATATATCAATGGCTAGCTATAGGCAGCAAAAGAGAATATTGACTGTACTAGTAGATGCATATATGACCACATATGGATGGCTAGCTATAGGCAACAAAGAAGCTTGCAAATATAATTTATCAAATCAGAGATAAGATGATAGTTATCTAGCCTTAGACACAAAGAAAACATGAACAAATTGTTCAAGTGAAAGCATAGAACAACAAAGAGAATGGACATTGAACATATAATGGAAAAAGAAGCTTATATTGCTAGAATGAAGATGAGAAGCTTAAAGGAATAGAGAAGGAATAATCTCTAGAAGTTAAACCTCTATTACATCTTACTCTCAGCTATTTATAGCTGGTTTACGATGCCCCTGAGCTCTAAGAGGCTCGGAGTCTTAATCTGTCTGGTCTACATTGTTAACTGATTTGATGCTGCATGGGATCAGAGTTTTCTGCTTCTAACAACAGAGTAACCTCTTTCAGATTTTTTGTTAGCTTGTTGCACTGTTTGGGAGTTCTCTCATGCTAGAGATGCCCCACAATCATCCTATTTGTTATAGCTATGTTATGCTATGGTTACATGATCGTTTCTAATTAATTTGGCAGTGTTGCGCTGCCTATGCTCCTTGATCACTTCTGTTGCGGGCTAGCTACGTGTGTTGTGGCTCCATGACTGCTTTTTCATTGATTCAACCTCTACTCTGTGGTGGAATGGCTCTTCGGGCCTATGAAATCCCTATAAAACGTAGATAGTGACTGCTTTTTGTTATGAACACAAAACACAACAATTTTGAGAATTCCTGCCCCTCCCTATCCTTTTCGGACTTCAAAAAGTCCGTAAACATGATTAAAATTCAAAAAGCCCATAAACATGATTAATTCCTTTATTGGGTCTGCCCTTCGGGTCGCTGTTGCATATCGCAGCCGACTAGTTCCCTCGCTTCTCTTTGTATTTGGAAATTCATGAAAAACATTGGAAAACATGAAAAATTGCCTTTGGCGGACTTCAAAAAATATATATTTCACTTCTCGAACCCTTTCGGGTCTGGGCTTCATCACTATTGGCGTTCCAAGGCTTCCTTCGTAATTCATTTAAACGACGAAAATACACAAAACTATTAAAAATGGGCTTTCGCGGATTTGAAAGATGATAAAATTTCATTCCCGAAACCCATCAGGCCTAGGTCTTATTGCATCGCACATGTACATGTAAAGGCTACGCCCCTTGGTCTTCCTGATTGCGATCCACCGATGCGATGTGGGTCATCGATCTGCATGTATGATCGACGATCCATGTTGAATCAGTGATCGCTATCGCTCATTCCACACAACCTGCATTGATACGTCTGCCGATATTTCTGCGAATGCGACCCGCCTATAGCGATCATTGGTAATCACTGTTCAGCGGTGTCTAGCTCTGATTGTCACTGCCTGGGACTGCCGATTTGCAATTTTCTGCTTAGATTTGGGCCATTGATCAGCCAGATCTAACAGTCGCTGTGCGTTCTTGAATTTTAAGCCTGCAATAAGGGTTTTTTCATGATTTTGAAGTAGTTTAGCCTCCCGATAGTGTATTTATTCCCTTCCAAGGGCTCTTGGCACGCTACGGTTTTGACATTGAATGATCCTTAAGAGGATTTTGAAGACTTTTGGGAGTGTTTTGGATCCATTTTTGGGCCAAACGCCTCCAAGGCTAACAGTCCCAATATCAATTGACAAGTCAATGGTGAGTTCGAGATGTCTTTACAAGGTAAATCAAGCAGCATATGGGAGTGTGGAGAAACAAAAGGCCAAATTTGTGGCTAGAGGGTTCTCTTAGGTGGAGGGAATTGATTACGAGGAGACCTTTTATTCAAGAGTAAGGCACTCTTCAATATGATCTATTCTCTCATTTTCAGCACATATGGGATGGAAGATACATTAGATGGATGTGAAGAAAACATTCCTCAATGATGTGATTTAGGAACAGGTGTACATTGAGCATCCATAAGGATTTGAGACCTTCAACAGAGAGTTGCATTTGTGCAAACTCAAGCGAGCGATATATGGATTAAAACAAGAACCCTGTGCTTGGTACACCAGGATTGACAACTATTTCACTAGGTTTGGCTTCACCAAAAGTGAAGTAAATGCCCACGTTTACCATATTGTGGTTGAAGGTAAATGGTTGATTATAGTATTATATGTCAATTATCTAATTCTAACAGGCGATGAGAAGTTGGTAAAATCTTTCAAAGAGGATCTTGCAAGAGAATTTGAGATGAAGGACCTGGGGCTCATGCACTATTTCCTTGGTATGTAAGTATGGCAAAGAGATGAGGAACTGTTTGTGTCTTAGGTAAAGTATGCAAATGAGATACTAAAGAAGTTCCACATGGAGAGAAACAAACCCATGGAGACTCCTCTCACAAGAAATTGGAGGAAGGAAGGTGCTACTTCATGTGAAGTAGTGGAGGCTATTATTTATAGGCAGCTTGTGGGTTCACTTATGTATTTGGTGAACACACGACCGAACATATGTTTTGCAGTTAACCAACTTAGTCAAGAAATGGTTAAGCCAACCAAACTCTATTGGAAGGTAACTAAACATGTGTTGAGATACCTCAGAGGCACCACTCAGTTTGGTGTTTGGTACAAATGAACAAAGGGAGTGAACCTTCAAGGCTTCATAGATGCATATTTGGTAGGGAGTCCATCCAATAGGAAGAGCACATTAGGGGGAATCTTCATTATTGGGTCAGCAATAATTTCTTGGTACAACAAGAAGTAGAGATTAGTTGCACTCAGTTTGGTAGAAGCAAAGTACATGGATGCTAGTCAAGACGCTGGTGAGGCTATTTGGATGAGGAAGATCCTTGTTGGTTTATTTGCTTAGCAGATGGATCCTACAATGATTTACTGTGACAATTAGAGTTGTATCAAACTCTATGAGAATCCAGTTTTTCATGATCGGTCCAAGCATATCGACATTCGTTATCACCATATCCGAGATTGTGTGCAAAAGAGAATCATGTTTCTAGAGTACATTCCTATAGAGGAACAAGATGCAAATATTTTGACAAAGGTGTTGTTAAGATGAAAATTTGAGTTTCACAGAGGAAGTATCAAGGTAGCAAATAATCCCCTTATTTTTGAGAGGGAGTGTTGAAAATGCAATAAGAAAATCATAATTTAATTTTGTCTCTAAATTAAATTAGGAATAAAATTTTAATTCCACATCTCATGACAACTTGTATTAGTTAACTAAGTTAATTTGACTTAGTTGGCTCAGTTAATTCGAGTTGACGGTCTGTTAGGAAATCAGCTCACGAAAAGATAGAAAATATAGATCAATGCCTTATTAATAAGTCTCTTCGAGGGGGAAACATCATTTACATTACATAAATGAACAATTCTTCGATGATACAAATGAGAAGACCTCATCTCTATATATAGGAGTCTAAGGGGTCATAATATAATCAGAGCTGACATAACAATAATAATCTAAGGGCATAAAAATAACAATTGTGGACTTCTATGGGGCACAATAATAACAATATGAGGACTACATGGGCACAACAATATAATAAGGGGGTTGGCCGGATAAATCAATCTTGCGAACAAGGCCAATCTCCCTAGTATCAATAGATATATAGCAGCAAGCAGGACAAGCAAATCTACCTTTCTCTAAACATATTGCGGTTCATTAATAAAAACTAAAGAGGTGTTTGGACCCTACCTTAAGTCCAATGCGTTTGTGGCAGTCATGCTCCAACCGTCCGAAAGAGTTTCCTTTTAAGAACTTGCAATCACAAACAAGCACACATCAAATAACACCTGCATAGGTAATATAATAAATCATGTTCATCATGGCGATCAAGGAATCCATGAAATAAACCATAAAACACAGCTTATTGAGAAAAATAAACTTGATTGTAATAACTTTGAAATAGAAGAAATTTACAACCTTTGGTGCCTTGATGTTGTACAAGCTCTTCCCAGGGTCCAAACAGGAATCTCCTCTACTTTGACAAGCCTCACTCTCTTCCAAATGAGATAAAAAAGGTATGTAATCTTTCCTCTCAAAAGTTCAATTAGGAAGACTAAGTTCCAGCAACATTTCACTTCAAAAATTATTTAGCTTTCAACCTCCCCAGTAACCATCCCAATGCTTCATTTTATAGTGCAAAGGAAGGAGGTTACAGGTCCACCATTGAAGGGATAGAGTCCTACTTCAAAGGGATAAGCTCCTCACATCAAGGGGTTAGCTCCTTAAGGTATGGGATGCATGAACCTTTAAGGAGAGAACTTGCCACCTCAATATTCCCTCTAGAAGCTTCCAGAAATGACCCAAAGTGAGTTTTTAAGAATGTACTTGTGCCTTTTTAACTTTTACAGGGGTTCGCACCCATAACATAGAGATAGAGCGGTCAGGTGCACAGGGGACATGACCAATAGGTGCGAGACCTCAGGTAATGCTAAGAGAAAGTGCAGAACAAGAGTTTTAGAGATTTTTAAGGTTTTTCTCTTATTTTCAAGGCTTGATATGAAGAACTGAGGTTTAAGACTTGTAAAGGAGGAAGGTATGAGTGGTGATAGACTCACACTAATTGCAGAATGTCAAGGTGACAATTTTGTGCAATAGATTGCCCCCTAAAGTGCAAAGTTTGTAATAGATGAGGATAGTTTTTGTCATCTAAGAAGAGTGAAGTACTTTATCATTTCAAGGATCTTCCTATGGACACCCCGGTCGGAACCTGTAAAAACATTCATTGCAAAATATATATATGAACATATCATTGCTAAGGTAGGCATTCCCATACTCAGATCAAAACTAACTAGAAAACTAACTAAACTGCTCTGATAGAGGAATGATTTTGTAATATATCACAAGTATAGACATATGTAGAAACAGTATGGGTGCAACCATCTATTTATGAATAGTCCGCTGTATAATGAATAACAAAATTCCTCATAACCTAGATGGTGGAAACTAGATCCAGGGTCTTGATTTCTGCTTCCCAAACTAGTACGCTTCTATCCATGTGAATGAATGCGTCAAAGTCGAACATGGTAGAAACCACTTGATTACCAGTCAATGATGTGAACTGTTAACAAGTGAGAGAGAAACCACCAGTAATGTCAATGGTCCTCAAAGTACTCAATACAATCCATGAAATGTGAATAGATGAGTCGATGTTGAACATGTCATAGAATCCTTTGATCGAAGGTCAATGATGCAACTTGTCGTTAAAGGCGAGAAACCTACCATTAGGGCATGCAGATTCCAAGGTACTGATGGTTTCTAGATCATCTTTCTAGATAATGAGTTGGAGTCGATAGAAAGCGATTCGTCGTAGGCAAGCCCACTACATGAAATCATAGATCAATTTTTGAAGAAATATATTTGGCAAGGACTAACCTAGGGATGGTCAAGATGGATGACAAATATTTTGCAAATGAATGGTTTATTTGAACTGACATCTTGAACACATAATGACACTGCAAATGGTTTGGTGACCATTGACCCAAAGCTAATATCCAGAAACCGGCTGAAGACTTTCAATATGGTTTGATTAATAGTTAGGCAAAGGATTTCCCAACCGAGGTGAACAAATAATGTCGTGTTCAAGAGTGGTTAACTGCTTTTCTAAACACAAAGTATAACAAACAGGTTCATTTTTCTCTCTTTTCCCCCACCATTTCTGGCAAGTACCTCTTTATTTTTTGACAAGCTTGAGGAGGATAACATTTTCTTGATTATAAGCTCATCCTTCGGATGAGTCCAACTTAGTTTAAAATTCGAACCCTAAGAAGGAGTGGTCTATTCCTGTTTAAAATTGAATAGGTCCTTCACCGTTGAATTTTAATGAGTCCAGTATAGGAAAAGCTCGGTGTTTTTCAATTTTAGGGAGTCAGAAGAAAAACTTAAGAAAACTTCATGGTTGTCCTTTTTCATAAATTTGTGTCCCCCAAGCCTGAAAAAGTATAAAATGATACTTAAGAGAACCGCTTGATCATTACGATCAAGGAGTACTTTTGATAATTAGTGGCCCTGATCTGAAAAAGTAAAAAAGCGATCAAAGAGACGTCGTTTTATTACCAATATCGAACTTGAAACGACAAAAGTCCGACAACCGTTTCATGTTTATACGGTCAGAAAAGAGCTGTAAGTGGACCGTCCCTTTAATTTTGTTTTAACAAGTTTAAAAATAAAAAGCTCAGCAATCTTTTCATAATTTACGAGTCAGAAAAGAGCTTAAAGAGGACTCCTATGTTTCGCTTTTTCATAAATTTTGGAAGAGTCCGAAAAAGTGAAAAAGTATGCTCTTTGTTGAAAATGATCAATTCTCCCTGAAAATCCAATATTCTGCCCAAAAACTCAAAACATTACTCATACCTGTTTAAAATAAATAAAAATGCATCAAAAGTTACCTTTTTAAAGTGAAAAATAAACAAATTAAAAATTCATTTATTCAAAAAAGCTTATAAAAAGGGTTTTTGTAAATTCATTTTTACCGTTTGACTTCAGAGTGAAAAGTAAGAGTTTTTGGCAAGAAACTCCCTGTGAAGATTGCAGAAAATCCGATCGTTGGAATCGAAAATCGTCAGCTCCAGGTAATCCACATCATCCTTATCTTGCATTTCAACCATTTAATTTTCATTTTAGGGCTTTAAAATTGATTTTTTAAAGAAAATATTGGTTAAAAAATCGCTCGTGGAGGGTTCGCAGGTGCAGCGTGTGGCCCCTGCGGACCCCGACTTTTTCGTACAAAGGAAAAAGTCGGGGTCCTGCACCTGCTCCTAAGTACGAGTGTGGACCCACGCACTGTCCCTAACTAGCGGGTGCCGACCCCGCAAAATACGTTTTAAAACATCAAATTTTTCCATTTTCGCCCATAAATTTTGAAATTAAAATGTTTTAATCTGCCTTTTTTGCAATGTAGGATATAAAAAATGCTCATTTGGTGGGAACGGGAGCACGAAGATGTGGATCTAGCCACATTAATTCATCCACCTACAATACGGGCATTAAAAACATGCAGACTACTTAAATTATGGGCCATACCCGGCATGAGGGCTCAGGTAGACTTTCTCCAATGGTTAGTAGATAGGTGGAGCACACAGGACCAGTGTTTCATAATTGGTGGCCACCGACTCGAAATCGAGCTAGAGGACATTTATTTCCTGACTGGTTTTCCCAAGACAGGTGAACGATTATCTCTATTTGGGACTAGGCTAGGTGGCCAGTCCGTCACTAGTCTTCGACTAGAGTTTTGTAATGACCAAACTGAGGACAAACAGATAGATATTAAGACTATCTCCCGTCCTGAACTTAAAGTGATCATATTTACTACCACCATATTATGCGGGAGCGCAACATTTCATGTAGCTACCTGATCCCAAATGTGAATGGCAGTAGACTGTTACCAAGGCACCATCTTCAACTGGTGTGAGGCTGTGTTGGCGAATGTAAAAGGCCAATGAACTAGAGCAAAGAATGGACAACTAAAAAAATTTGGATATGGTTTCTTGGTTGTGAGCTTTGGCCTAGAGAGGGTCCCTATGTTGGTCCCACAGCAGCTTTCCGTTGAGGTTAGACTTCCCGAGAGCCTAAGATTATGCGCTGGGTTGGAGTGATGGCCTGTCATCTTAATGAGAGTATAGAGGTTGTCTGATTTCCACCTGAGTATTTTCGTTGGTTGGGGAACCAAATTTTTATGATTCAGGACTTTCCATATTTGGGATGGATTATCGTGGTGATCTAGACATGGCTCTTCCATGAGGAGAGCAATGGGATGATTCAGGTAAAACCATTTTCTAAATTTTTAGCTAATTTGTTTTGTTTTTTTGTTTTTAAATCGTCCAAAATTGATAGTAAACAGTTTTAAATGTAGATGTGGGTCCACGACGACCAACCGCTCTCTAGCCCTATGAGAGAATATACCTTGCTGCAGCAGCATTGGCCCCACAGGACCAATCAACAAAGACCCTGATCGAATTGGAGCATCATCTAGAGAATTTGACAATAGATATCCCAGAGACTAGTATAGATGATATTCCACTTAGGTTACAACGCTATGTGATTGGGGTCCCAGGACCTTTTAGGAGGTTCCTTTGTAGGGTGGCCCGAGTAGTGGTTTCTTATCGTGATCATCATCGGGGATAGGATGATCGCCTTTGTAGACTCATACCAAATTTTATATCTTTTTGTACTATCATTTTTGCCGATCATAAGGTGTTTTTCAACCTATGATCGAAGACGATGTATATTTGACACACTTCTATGCTATGATATACCACTATTACTAGCTATCTTGTATAACATGTTTATGGAAATGTTTTTAAATTTACTGTCTTGATTATTGCAAATGTCTATTTAACATTTGAGAAGCAACTACATCTGCTAATGTGTTTAAATATCTTGGAATATGCTGATATTCAATGCAGTCAAATTCACGTTCCAAGAGACAAACTCTCAAAAATAATCTTAATAACACTGGATTTCTAATGGCATAATCCCTATTAAGCTGTAATACAACGAGTTCAGAATCTAACCTAACAGTCAAACTCTGAATCCCAAATGAGATGGATTTAGATCATAACTCAATCACTGCACTATGTTCTGCAATGTTATTTGTTGTTTGACCAAGGCTTACCCCATGCATAGATACTAACTCATCAGAGGGTGAATAGATAACCCAAGCTGCAGAAGAAATGTTCCAGGAATAATGATAAAAACACTCTCTAAACTAGGCACACTTTCTAATCTAAAACACACCAGCTAAAAAGAAACTATTCTAACAAAAATCTCCACACCAAACTTTAAGCATAATATCTTTTCAGATAAAGCCCATTTCTAGGTCTACCTAAAGAGGCACTGTCAAAATCTACTAATTCATAGGCCCCTTTTGCCAGCTTTCACTTAACAAAAAAAGGACCATGCGACATGGGTACAAATTTTCCAGCCCCTAGTTTATCGTTTGCTTGATCGTATAGTAAAACTAGGTATCCTTTCGAAAAATTACGAGGTGTAACATTTCTGTCGTATTGAGATTTTATCCGTTTTGCATGAGTCTCGATTGCTAATGCAACATCACGTCGATTCTCATCTAGCTGAGCTAAGTACAACAAACATTTCTCCTCTTCAAAAGTGGTTGGGAGTAATTCTATGGCTATTTACAATGACAGAATTTTGCATTCAATGGGTAACACTGCTTCCAACCCGTAAACTAGTTGAAAAGTAGTGAAACCAGTTGATGTTTTGACTGAGGATCGGTATGCCCATAGCACTAAAAATAGCATGTTATGCCAATTCGACCGATGAATACCAATAATTCGTTGGATCATAGTGACTAGAACTTTATTGATTGCTTCAACCAGACCATTAGCCTGCGGGTAATATGGAGTAGAACTATCGTGATGTAGGCCAATTTGATCTGTTAGTTCATTCATCATGATGTTTCGAAAATGACTTCCATGATCAGTAATAATCTCTTGAGGGACATCGAATCTAGCAATTATATGATTGAAAATGAAAATTGCAGCAGTTTTGCCGTCTGCCAAAAATGTAGGCATCGCCTTCACCCACTTGGTAAAATAATCTACCGCAAGGATGATATACACATGCCCCTCAGCCGAGTGAGTGTTACATGTAATAAAGTCGATACCCCACTTTGTGAAAGGACCGATGACAATTATAGGGTGGAGAGGAGCAGGTGGAGCACACATCTTTCGATAAACAATTTGGAAATTGTGGCATTTCCGGACTGAATTGATACAATATTTAAATAAGGATGGCCAAAAATAACCAGCGCGCAATATCTTTTGGTCTGTGCCATACCCAAACATATGACCACCACATGCTCTAGAGTGACAGTCATTCAAAACCTTTTCAGCTTCTTCATGAGTTAAACAACGTCGGAAAACATAATCCACTCCACGACGATAGAGTGTATCTCCAATAATATTGTACTGTTGGGATTGGAAATGTACTTTCCTTCGCTGAGATCATGAGATTTCAAGCCGAAAAGATTCAGTTTGGAGATAGACAATTATATCTCCATACCATGGATCAAGAGTACTGATAAGAAACAAGGATTCATCTGCAATGGGTTCTTCCGCCACAATTTCAGTATCAGTACACGAGAAATCAGACATCAGTTTCGCAAAAACCAAAGATTTCTTTTCCTTGGATTTTTCAAATTCCAAGTCAAATTCCTGTAGGATAACTATCCATTTGGAATACTTTCCCCCTAGCAATTGTTTGGTCAAAATATACGTCATAGGGTTACAATCAGAAATTACCGTGGTTTTGCGTAATAAGATGTAGTGACGATATCTTTGGACAACTTGAACAACTACCAAGGCCAATTTCTCCACATGTGAATATATAAGCTCAGTCAGATTCAGAGTTCGACTAAGATAGTAAATCACATGTTCATTGTTGAATTCATCTTCCTGAACTAAAACCACCCCAATGGTGGAATGAGAAGTGGCGAGGTACAAAAAGTAGTCCTGGTTGTAGTTGGGAGGATGTAGTAACAGTGCATGGGTCAACGCATGTTTAAGTGCATCAAAAGATTTGTTAGCTATGTCATCCCAAAAGAATGGAGTATTCTGTTTCAACAACCTAGTAAAACCTTTCATTATCTCAGCGTAGTTAGGATTAAGCCTAATTCAATAATGCCTACATCTCATAAAGATGGCTCATAAATGAGTGAGATGATTGGCTCTATGTAATGAATGAGTAGGTAAATCATCGAGATAAGGCTGCACAATGTGCTTGATGTCATGAAATTTGTAAGACATAGCCCTTTGAAAAGTTGCTCCGGTGTTCTTTAATCCAAAAGGTAATTTGTAATAAGAAAATGTCCCCCATGGACAAATGGAAGCCATTTTAGGTTGATCAGCAGGGAGTATGTTAATTTGATTGTAACCGGAAAAACCATCCATAAAGGAGAACATTTCACTGCTGGCACAATCATCAATAATTTGATCGATATAGGGGGTTGGATAATTGTCTTTAAGACAAGATCGATTAATATCCCTATAATCAATACATATTATAATCGTTCCTTGCTTTTTGTTAACAGGGAACAATATTCAATACCCAATCCGTTAAGGGAATTGGATAAATGAAACCTGCTCGAAGTAATTTCTCAACTTCAGCTTTAATAGCAACAGCTTTGCTTGGATGCATCTGACGCAAACGTTGCCGGACAGGTTTAGCATTCAGGTAAGTTTTAATTTCATGGATAACAATTGATGGATCGATTCCTGGCATTTCTTCATATGACCAGGCAAACATGTCGCAAAATTCTTGAAATAGGGCTTTATAAGTTTGGAGTTCTTCATCCGTACAAGAAGCACCTATATGAATGTTTTCAATAATTCCGGGTTTCACTAAAATGTCAATAGGAATTGTTTGAGAAATATTTCCCTAATTCAACTTAGAATCAGGATATTGCAATGGATTCTGTGGTTCTTTGACATAATCAACGGTAAAAATAGATGAGAAATCATTTTCAAAATGATCAAGCTCAGGTAAAAACGAAGATCGATGATGAAGAACTTCCCATGGTAAATTATCAACAGACAAAAGTTCATGAATCTGCTCATCAGTATGAACAGGATCAGAAAGAGTTTTTGAATCTGAGGTTGAGATTGAAAGTGATTCCCCATGGACCACATTCATTGGATCAATTTCGATTGAACAAGAGTCGGAAAATGACTGTGCAGCCTAATATGCAACTTCAAAGGGGCTCAAGGGCATTGCATCACCAAATGAGTCCACCTTAGAATCGGAAGGTACGATCCAAAGATCATCAAAAGCAATAGTGTCCGATGAAATCATATGAATGGTTGCAAAAGAAGGCGATACATTAGGAGGAGGAAATGAAAAAGTTTCTAGTAAACCAGAATCTTTAATCAATCCTACCCCAACATCCTTATAAGGGATATGTGTTTTACCGACATGTTGAATACTATCAGAAGAGGCTGGGTCAGATGAAAAATAATTTAATTGGTCTATTGTAATGATATTTCCATTATGAGGAAACTTAATAAGTTGAAAGACCGATGAAACAACAACAGTCATAGCGTAAGACCAATTGTGACCCAAAAGAAGGTTGTAATCTAGAGGGGCATCAACCACTTCCACATCTAGATGTTTTGCCTTCTACCCCTATAGGTAAATCCTGCAAAATGCCAAAAGGATGAAACCCTTGGCCATCAAAAGCCTTTAAAATCATCGGGGATTGATTGAGTGTAGGAGAACTAAGCAATCTCCAACAAGGAATCAACATAATACATGTAGAAGCTCCCTCATCAATCACAGTCTGAAAGCAAGTTCTGTTTTTGACTAACACTAGGATCTGGAAAGCCATTTGATGAGGTAGACAAGGTGTACTATTATATAAATTGAAGATTATAAGGTTGGAATCCTGAATATCAACAACTCTTATAGCAGACAATAGCAATTTACGCTGTGCTGGGCATGATTGCAACACCTCCAAAGCCGACATTGCTGAAGGGGAAATAGCTAAATCTTCAACAATGTTATAGTTCTGAGCAGCTCTCACATGTGGATTGAAAGCTGACTTCCAAAGTATACCTTTAGCAGGTGGTTTGATTACTAAGTCTGGGTTAGGTTTCTCAATATGTAGCGGATAAGAACCAGAAGGAGTTGAAGTTGATGGGTTTGAATTAGAAGATTCTACTTCCTTACCACCAACAAGATTCTTACTACCATAATCTTGCGATCACGTCACAATCCTGACATGGGACATCATCATAATTGGTTATTCTGAGGCATTTGAAGAAGAACCTATCATCTTACTATCTTGATTAGGAAAAGGATCCTTCAAGACATCAGGCGTTTGAGAACCTTTAACGATTTTTGAAACCTCAGCTCGATGTGGACAATCTCTTGTAAAATGCTCCTCGTCACAAATGAGACAAGGCTAGTGAGGTTTACGTTTCTCATCAGTAGGCTCATTTTTATCTGGTTTCTCTTTTGTGTTTTGTTTATTTTTCTTCTTCCCCTTCTTTTTACCGCCGGATTTTGATTTGGTCGTAGATGATTCTACGACATGAATATCAGCAGGAATTTCAGCGGAAGATTCTCTTGTCGGGGAATATGGTAAAGTTATAATAGGAGAAGAATTCTTTGCAGATTTCTTCTTACTTTTGGTACTAACTAAACCAATCATACCATCAGTGGCATGAAACCTTGAAGGTGTTGCAGTTATTTGATTTTGTTTCGGAAGATCGAGGATTTTTTCATGTAAAGTACCCAACTGCGTATAAATGAGGTCGAGGTGCTGAGCCTGAGAAATTACTTGCTCTTCAGTAACATCTCTTGCCTTAGTTACATCCTCAGTGATTTTAGGTAATAATGATTTAACAAACCATTTTGCCAAAATTTGATCCGGGATAAAATTTATTACTAAACGCCGTCGACGTCGCCATTCATGAATATGATCTAAAATATATGTGAACATTGACTGTTTTAATGAAGTTAATAATCCCGTGCCATTGTCATATCTGACAGGCAACTAAAAATGAGTTAAGAATGAAGTGGCTAACTGACTAAAATTGTAAAAAGAGCTTCGCGGTAACTCAATGTACCACTTGGCAGCGAGACCAATTAGAGTGCGTTGAAAAAGACGTAAGAAAATTGAATCATCTATAATGGAATTGGATGCACACTAGAGGTGATAAGTCATCACATGATTTGACGAATCTTCTCCTGACTTACCCTCAAACATTGGGATATCACTGGACAACTTATCAGGCATTGGTGACCAATACGGAATATAATAAATTGGATCATTCATAAGGCGCGACAAATCAGGTAAATCCAAAGTTGCAATAAAAGGTAACTGACGGTTAGGGTCTCGAAAACCTTGGGTCACAAGACCAGCTCCAGAAGGAGGATATCTAGGATAACCTAGAATTGGATTTGCATTAGGAATATTATGTCCTCCCAGAAAACTAGGATTAACTGGACTAAATTGGGGTTGTTGAGGTTGTTGATAAGTATATCCAAGGTACGGTTGATATTGATAAACTAGTTTTTGCATAGCAGGACCGTATTGATACTGTCCCTGGTACAGTTGATAAGTGAATTGCGGTTGACTTGTGACAACCATACTAGGACTAGGTTGTCCTATAGGCATCTGAACCGAAGTTTGAATTGTAGGTCCGGACTGTGGTAAAGAGGTCTGAGGATTTGATGCAAGAATAGTAGAAATTGGTGTTGTCGATACTCCAGAAGTAGGTGGGGTAGATTGAACAGAAGCTGCAGTAGTCATAGCAGTCGTTTGAGGTGGAGTTCAAGGTGAACTAGGCCTAGGCTGATGAACTACACCAGGTGCAAAAGTTTGAACAGTAGGCTGGACAGGTTGCTGGGTTGGACTAGAAACCAAAGGTTGTCCAGGTTGATTTGATAACTGCACATTAGGTTGCAAAATCTGTTGAGTTTGGGATGGATCCCACACCATGTTCATTTTGGGTTATGGACCCATAAAAGGTTGATCATATTGGGGACCATAACCAGGCTGAGTGTAGGGCTGATTATTGAAAGGTACATTTCCAGCTCCTTGTACAAATGGTTGACTAGAAGGTGGTTGGAAAACTTGAGTTGGGTACTGACCTTCAGGTTGATAACCTTGAGGCACGTACTGAAATTGGGGTTCACCTTGAGGGATATATTGATACTGGGGTTGACCTTGAGGTATATACTAAGTTTGGGTCTGACCTTGAGGTATGTACTGTCTCGAAGGTATGTACTGTCCTTGATGTTGCCCCCCAGGCGGTATTTGACTACCTTGAGGTTGTCCCCCAGGCGGTAATTGAGCACCTTGTGGTTGCTCCCCAGGGGGTAACTGACTACCTTGAGGTTGTCCTCTAGGTGGTAACTGACTACCTTGAGGTTGCCCTCCAGGCGGTAGTTGACTACCTTGAGGTTGCGGATTTGGAATAGCACCAGACATCTTAAGAATTTCTTCTACGCTCAACGGTTGAGTTCCATTATTACCAGTTGATATCCCATGTTCAATGAGATGCTCCTAAAAAAGTACCAAAAAGTGACTGATACCTAGAAGGAACAAAAGGACCGCCATATAAAAATGTTTCCAGTGTTTGGGAAAACATGGATGACTGTTTTGACATATTCGAAGGAGGATAATAACCTCTGGGTGTAGGATGAAAAGGAATACGAGGTGGTGAAAAAGCAAGACCCGTATTTTGTAAAACATTCGTCAATGATACGTACCAAGTGTCACTTGTAAAAGGATTGTAGAATATTGATTCACGCTCCCTAAGTTCTAAAGTTGGTTGATTTTTAGGGAGAGTTGTATCTTCATTCAGACTAACAAGTTCTTCAATAAAAATGAGTCCAGAAGGAAGGTTTTGGGTAATGACACTTCTTACCCTGGTTGAACCAGGACCACTAGAAGTTGGAGAAGCAAATCCTAAGGATGGAGTAGCACCAGGTTCAGTTTCAGGTTCAGAAAATTCAGGTTCCTCAATTAATTCACTAGTAGGAGAAATACTACCAGTAACTTTGGAAAATGAAATTGGTTTAGAAATATACTCTGTTGCTTGAACTGGATAATCATGGTGAATAATTAAAGATGATTTTGTGGCTTCCGGTGACCCAACTCTACTGTCACTAGGTGATACAAGAACTCGTAGCCCTTCAAGATGACTTGGTGTATATTTGGGAGGTTGCCCCCAAAGTCTACGGGATTGTCTCGATAATTCAGCGACGATTAAATATTTAATTACTTCACATGAAAACAAAGAAAATCTCAATAAAACCACCTAAAATCTCTAAAGAACCAAACAATTGAATCACACGCTTAAAAATCTAAGAGTTCACACCACACATAAAAGTAACTTTCCGTACTAAAAACACTAGTTGGTGATGAAATCCAACATTGTAGAATTCAATACAGAAATGGTGGTTGTAACAGTTACCCCGACAACCTACTTAATGAAACAGACTGGCACAAGTTTCTTCACAAAAATGTCTCGAGTGAAGAGAATCCCCCAGAGAGTCCAAGTGAGTCTAGTCGACGTCTGCTCCAGGTACAGTGAGACCCGTCCTTCACTGTCACCTTGGGAAAGAATCTTAAGATTATGGTCACTAAGGTTACCAACAATAACAAATACAACTGGGGGAACAGTCTACGATCTGATCTATGTGCAAGGGCAGAGTAGCAAAGCTCAATCCTCTTGAAGGCTCCTCGACATGATCAATCCAAGGTTTACCAACAAGTGACCCCAGGCTCCTCAACAATGGTTAATCTGAGGTTTACTGTTTTTAATATGCGCAAATCTGCTATCTTTCCCAATGAGACAGACTTGATTGTCTCAAAGGTTTGGACATGATCTTGTGATTGACTCCTTTAAGAGGAGCTTCCCAGATTATATCAATTACAATTGGATTTATTCCCTACCGCAAGATATAGCTACTTATTTGTTTTAACTATCTTGTAGAGTTAATTACTCCCTACTCCAAGATACTAGCCTAAGCTATATTGGTGATAAGAGCCCTAGAAATAAAAAGATTGCTAGATCAATTTTAATTAAGCGTTATTTTCATTGGTTGTTTCTTAAGTCAATAGGTATGGAGATGAAACTTTGATGGTGTGAAGACTTGACTCCAAAAACACTAAAAAATGCACCTAAAATAATAAACAATTCGTTTTTCCTTTCAATGAATCTCTAGTTAAAAGAAAGAGTTGAGAATGCAATTCCTTCGAAAACAAAACTTTCCTTCAACATATAAATGAAAAGAAAATATTTTTTGTCTTTTTCAATAAACTCAAAACGAAACTACTAATTATGCTCACCAAAATAAATCCCTTTTATTTTCAATACTCAAAACTACAGAAAACATTTCTTTCAAAAGAGAATCTACGATTTCTAGAAAAAACACTCAAAACTATGAAAAACTAATCTTGAGATATAAACTTCTAAAAACCTAATTGAAATAAAAGCTTCAAATGTTTTTTAGGACGTTTTACTTAGTTATTCAATAAACTAAGGATTAATTCGTCCAGAATAACAAATCAATCAAAAACACACAGCTATGTTTTTTTTTATAAAAATGAAATTCACAACTTATGACCAATTTCGCTCAAATATTTGCAAAGAGAAACGAAATATATTTCTCACCAAGGGAAGATTTTACAAACTAGCTAGACTCATCAAGAAGACAAAAGATACCAGGGTGATCTAAGGTTTCTTAGGCTTCTAATCTTTAAGTTACTACAGAGACTGAGTGAAAACCAATCCAGGTATGCAAAACTTCTAGAAATTCATCTAAGACAATAAACACCAATGGAACTTACTCACAAGAGACTTTTCACAGGACACATGCAGATCTGGGCAGAGACTAAAAGTAATAAACTAATCCTAAACTTAACTGGACGAAAAGATTTTAGGTTTTTCAAAAATTTTGACAGGGTATGCAGGCTTCCAGTATAACGAGATGCGGTACCGCTTTGTGCAGTAAAGTAACAGTATAGAGATGTCTGCATTGTATTATAAACATAATGTGCGGTCCACTTAAAAATTTCGAAAAAACAAAAAAAAATCCAGAACCTAAAAACTACCCAATCCCACACACATCAAGCAAAAACCAGAAACAAAATCAAGTTTCTCAAGTCAAAGACAAAGGAAAATTGAAAAACCAAATTCAGTTCCCCAGTGGAGTCGCCAATTTGTTGGCCGGATAAATCGATCTTGCGGACAAGGTCGATCTCCCTAGTATCAACAGATATCTAGCAACAAGCAAGACAAGAAAATCTACCTTTCCCTAAACATATTGCGATTCATTAATAACAACTAAAGAGGTGTTTAGACCCTACCTTAAGTCCAACGCTAGTTTGTGGCAGTTATGCTCCAATCGTCTTGAAGAGTTTCCTTTTAAGAACCTGCAATAAAAAATAGGCACACATCAAATAACACCTGCATAGCTAAATATAATAAATCATGTTCATCATGGTGATCAAGGAATCCATGAAATAAACCATAAAACACAGCTTATTGAGAAAAATAAACTTGATTGTATTAACTTTGAAATAGAAGAGATTTACAACCTTTGGTGCCTTGATGTTGTACAAGCTCTTCCCAGGGTCCAAACAGGAATCTCCTCTACTTTGACAAGCCTCACTCTCAACCAAATGAGATAAAAAAGGTATGTAATCTTTCCTCTCAAAAGCTCAATTAGGAAGACTAAGTTCCAATAGCATTTCACCTCAAAAAATATTCAGCTTTCAACCTCCCCAGTAACCAGCCCAATGCTTCATTTTATAGTGCAAAGGAAGGAGGTTATAGGTCCACCATTGAAGGGATAGAGTCCTCCTTCAAAGGGATAAGCTCCTCACATCAAGGGGTTAGCTCCTTAAGGTATGGGATGCATGAACCTTTAAGGAGCGAACTTGCCACCTCAAGATTCCCTCTGGAAGCTTCCAGAAATGACCCAAAGTGAGTTTTTAAGAATGTACTTTGCCTTTTTAACTTTGACAGGGGTCTGCATCGATAACATAGAGACAAAGCGGTCAGGTGCGCAGCGGACATGACCAATAGGTGCAGGACCACAGGTAATGCTAAGAGAAAGTGCAGAACTAGAGTTTTAGAGATTTTTAAGGTCTTTCTATTATTTTCAAGGCTTGATATGAAGAACTGAGGTTTAAGACTTGCAAAGGAGGAAGGTATGAGTGGTGATAGACTCACACTAATTGCAGAATGTCAAGGTGACAATTTTGTGCAAAAATAAAGGAAGTATCAGGGTAGAAAATAATCCCCTTCTTGTTGAGAGGGAGTGTTGAAAATGAAACAAGAAAATCCTAATTTAATTTTGTCTTGAATTAAATTAGGAATAAAATTTTAATTCCACATCTCATGACAACTTGTATTAGTTAACTAAGTTAATTTGACTTAGTTGGCTCAGTTAATTTCGAGTTGAGGGTCTGTTAGGAAACCAACTCACAAAATATAGAAACTATAAATCAACGGCTTAGAAATAAGTCTCTTCGAGGGGGAACATCATTTACATTACATAAATGAACAATTCTTCGATGATACAATTGACAAGACCTCCTTTCTATATATTGGAGTCTAAGGGGTCATAATATAATCAAAGCTAACATAACAATAATAATCTAAGGGCATAATAATAACAATTGTGGGATTTTATGGGGCACAATAATAACAATATGTGGACTACATGGGCACAACAATATAATAAGGGGTTTGTACTAATAACAATAAGGGGTTACACTAGTAGTATAGGGACATAACATGCCCCTCTCCTTCAAAAAGTGTTGTCCTCAATTCTTGAGTAGTTCTTTATGCTTCTGTATAAAATTATTATCCTCCCATGTGGAATCTTCAGCGAGTAAGTTCTTCCACTTGATGAGATACTCTGAAATTGATCGATTTCATAGCTGTTGGGTTCTTGTTTCTGTGACTTCTCTAGGTTCCAATATGATTTTTCCTTCCTCATCAAGTTCTGGCAATATTGTTTGAACTGGGATCTTCTATAACTTTTGAATGAGTGGTGACACTTCTTCATCCTTCTTCCATTCATCCCTTGCTATGATACCAAATTTCAGGAAACCAGCTCACAAAAAGATAGAAAAGATAGATCAACACCTTAGAAATAAGCCTCTTCGAGGGGGCAACCTCCTTTACATTACACAAACAAACAATTCTTTGATGATACAAATGACAAGACCTCCTTTCTATATATAGGAGTCTAAGGGGTCATAATATAATCATAGCCGACATAACAATAATAATCTAAGGGAACAATAATAACAATAGTGGGCTTCTATGGGGCATAATAATAACAATATGGGGACTACATGGGCACAACAATGCAATAAGGGGGTTGTACTAATAACAATAAGGGGTTACACTAGTAGTATAGGGACATAACAGGGTCTAACTTGAGTCATATAGAGTGTTTCCTACATTAAAGGAGCACTGATTAAGTTTATTTTGAGTTGTAATTAATTAATTCAGTTTAACTAAGTTAAATTGAGTTAAACTAGTTCCAACTGTTGGAGGAACTAGTGGGAGGTCTAGTAGTGTGGTGCTTCCTGCAGCAATCAACTAGATAACTGACGATTCATTCATAAATAACTCATGCATGTCATATTTGAGAGTTACCCATTTGAGATTGGAGTTCATGGACAATGTACTATTAGTTGTATAATCATCTGAATTGTATAGGTGGTGCATGCAGTGAGAGGAAGGCCTATGATGGATTGTGCAATTCCTTTGAGGAATTTCCCTAATTTATAGGGCGATAATTCCCAAGGAAACAACACAAGGAAATAGGGACTTAGGCAAGTGAGAAATTGGTTAAGTATTTGATTAGGCTTGTCTAGGAGGCTATGAGACAGACAAAGAAAGTGCAAAGGTTGCTTGGGATTGAGAAAAGCATTGTAATCTTCTCTTATTTTCTGACTAATGCAATATATAAATAACATGTTTTTAGCTGTCTTTCCCCAAGAAATCGTTGTGTAATGTGTTGATTGAATTCTTTCTCTTGCATGCTTTGTGATTTCACAATCGTTTAATTATTTCCATAGATGAGTAGAGTAGATTCAAGTCTATTGTTTTAGTAAATTACAATTAGCAATTTGAATCTACATGGAATTTCTACATTCCAGAGATGTAGAAATTTGTGGCATGCATTGATCTTTTCAGGAATTCTAGATACTTGGTCTTGTATGGTTTCTATAGGATTCTACAACATTGCGTAGTCTCCTGTAATAGTCATAGAAACTCTTCATACTCATCATAATAATATTAAAAAACATTAAGGAGCTCTAATAATTCAAGGAGGAGTTGGTGATGATGATGGATTTTTTTTTGATGGTGTATGTGATAGAAAGACAAGGAATTTTGAGCTGCTACAGAAAAAAATGATGAATAGTGGAGGAAAATTGAGGGGTGAGGCATATTGATGGAATGGTTGAGTTTTAGGATGCCTCTAATGCTTTTCCTTAGCTTATATGTAGATAAAATATTCAATCTATGACTTTTTATCAAATCAAGGTTATCTTGTAGCATTACAGGACTTTCCTACAACAACTCAAGGAAGTGGGCATAAATGCATTAAAAGTACTTGGAAATGGTAATATGAGGTTATGGATGATGGATGACGATGAAAAATGGTGTAGGGGTACTTTTTAGGCCCTTTGAGAGTTCATGAGATGATGCCTTGGGCCAAATGTGCAAGATGGTTTGTCTAACCGATCTTGTTGATGTTTTTTTTGTAATACCTGCACAATTCAAGGTAGGATATAACATTTTTTATCATTATTTTCTTCATTATTTTTTTTCTTTCTAATTTTTTCTCTTTTCGAGGCCCACTAGTTTTATCATGGAGGTTTTTAGCTAGTAGGCCTGCCCTAGGTTCCTCATAGGAGGTTTTCACATAGGGACTCACAGGCTACCTCACAAAGGTTTTCAGCTAATGAGTCTACCTCAAGTTCCTCAACGAAGGTTTTCACTTTAGAGTTTTTTTTTTCGTTTTTTTTTTCTTTCTTTATTGCTAGTCAAAGGTTGATTGGATTGGGATCTCTAATTCTCTCAATTAGATTCAAATATTTACTTATTCAATCAGTAAATTCAACCCTAGAGAGGGGCCTCTTGTATAATTTCAACCAATAACAATTTAGCAAAAGTGGAATATGATCTTCATCTATTGTTTTGATCTGCACTGAACCATTATCATAGAATTTTTCAACCAAATAAGGTACCAAGCATCTGGTCATGAGCTTCCCTTTAAAATCCTTAAACCTGGAGTAATGGAAGAGGGTCCAATCACCCTCCTAGAAGGCTCTCGCCTTAATATGATTTTCATGCTAGAATATTCTTTACATTTGGACCACTTTAGTATGTAATAGGGTTTTCATCATGTATTCATCAAGTGCATTTAATTGATGCAACCTTTCTTCACGTGCTTTGGTGAGATCCACGTTGAGTAGGGCTACCATCCTTAATGTCTTGTACTTGAATTAATTATATAATAAGGCCTTCTTTCCATATACCAGCTCATAGGGGGTGAATCTAGTGGTTGATTTCTAGGTGGTTTTGTAGGCCTAGGTGGCCTTAGTAAGCCCCTCTTCCCAATACTTTTTGCTGCTGCTGATCACCTTGGTTAGAGTGCTCTCTAATGCTCTATTAGTCACCTATTCTTGCCCATTTTATTGAGGGTGATATGAAATAGACCTCCGATATTGAATGTGATGTTGCTTCATGATCCTCTCAATCAAATTAGAGGTGAATTGGGAGCCTTGGTTGGTCACCAATTCTCTAAGAAAACCAAATTTGTAGAAGACATTTTCTCTTAGAAAATCAACTACTTTATGCATGGTTTTTGCCTTTACTACTTTCATATCCTTCCACTTAGTCAGATAGTTAGTGCACACAAAAATGTATTTCTTTTGTCTGAATGGAGGACAAAAGGACCAATGAAGTCCATGCCCCACTTCTCAAATAGCTCAAAAGAAACTTGGGGTTATAAGGGAATTTCACCCTTCTGAGTGGGTATCCCCATCATTTCACATTCATCACATTGTGTTTTGTATCCCTTGGCATCTTTATGAATGGTTGGCCAATATTATCATGCTTGAAGGATCTTGTAGGTTGTCCTCTTTGTAACAAAATAACCCCCGCAAGGTCCGTCATGGCAAGTTGAGAGGATGTCATAAAATTCATCTTCCCTCACATATCTTCTCAATATATGATCAGGCCCCAACTTGAAGAGGTAACCCCCAATCCAAGTGTAAGAGGCACTTCTCCTAACAATTTTTCTTTTCTCCTTTGAGGATACATTAGGAGGGAATTGGAAAACAACTAGGAATATGGAAATGTGACAAATGATGGAGATAAGAGTGATATAGAAAAGAGATGCTCATTAGGGAGCTGGTCATCCACCACCTCTTCATCTTCTATAGGAAAGGTTAATATTGAAAGAAAACATGTGACATCATTTTATTTTCATGGTTTATCAACAATAACTAGATAAAATTATTGTAGTAATAGTAACCACTTGATTATGTGAGAATTTAGATATGGTTTGTTCATTAAGTACTTAATTTTTCCATGATCAGTGTGTACAAAGACTTGATATCCATTAATGTAGTGCTTGATTTTTTTTAAGGAATGTACAATAAGGAGTTGTTTTTTTAGTAATTATATAGTTAAGTTTAGGTTTGGAGAAATTCTTACTAATAGAATAAATGGCATAAAAAATTTTACCCTCGAGTTGTCACATTATTAGCCCAACTGATTTATTTGATGCTTTTGTATGGACGTGGAAGGGTATTCCAATTTGGACCTCTCAGAATAGGTGCATACCTTAGATTTTATTTTATTTCTTCAAATGCCCTATGACATAAATGTGTTAAGCAAAACTTTATATATTTTGTTATCAACGAGAATAAAAGAGAAGCAATCTTGTTAAAATATTTGACGGATCTTCAATAATACCCAACAAGGCCTAGAAAACTTCTAATATTTATCTTTTTTTGATGATGGATATTTTGTTATGATCCACCTGGATTCTTTTTGAAGACAACAAGTGCCTTAAAACAATCCATTCATTCATCAAAAAATTAATTTTTCATGGCTTAGGGAGAATTTCATTTCTTTGTACCTCTGCAAAACTTTGCATATGTTGGAGAGAGTCTCTTGGAAGTCATCCCCATAGGGCATAAAATCATTAATGTATATTTCCATTGAATCATGCACAAGGTAAGAGAAAATACTTAACATAATCCTCTAGAAGGTAGCAGGGGTATTGCACAAACCAAATGGAAGAACCCTGTAAGTAAAGGTTCCCAATGGACATGTGAAGCTGGTATTATCTTGATCCCCAAAGATGATCGAGATTTGATTATACCCATTGAGCCCATCCAGAAAGGAGAATAAATTTTTCCTTGCAAGAACACCAACAATTTGATCAATAAAGGGCAAGGGAAAATTATCCTTTCTATTGGATTTGTTTAGTTCTCTCTAATAAATATATATTCTCCATTTGCCATGATTTTTAGGGACAATAACTAAGGGATACACCCATTCACTATATGAGATTGGATAGATGAATCCTGCATCCAACAATTTCTCCAATTCATCTTTTACAATGTCTTTTAATGTAGGGTTAATTCACCTTTATGGTTGGAGAACATGTTTATGGCCTTCTTTGATGTATATATGATGAATTCATAGAGAATGATGAACTCCCTTCATTCCTTTATAATCCCATGTAAATGCATCAACATGCCATTTAAAGATAGAGAGTAGTTGGTCCTCTTGATCAATTGAAAGAAAAGGGCTGAATTTTAAGGTTTTGGAAGGGTTGATATATATTGTTTTCACATTATTTTACTTAGAACCAACAATTATTAGATCTACCTATTGGCTTGTATGGGCTTGACCCAAGTTCAGAGGTGATTTAGCCAAACAATGTTGGAAATAATACTGCTGTAATTTCGTCTCTATCTTTCTTTAATTAGAAACTTCTGTTTACAATGTACTGGTGCAGTCCTTTACCAGTACGCAGGCTGCAACCTGCAGAGAGCTACAACTCTCTCTCATTTTCCAGCTTCTCTTGGAAGGGAGCTACAACCCCCTTAGCTCTTACACTAGCCAAGATACTAGTATGTAGGTGCTGGCCTACAGAAGGTGTTACACTGAAATTTGTCACCATGGCTATCTGCAGTTAATATGGCTCCATCAATAGTCATATTATCCTCCTTGTCAAGCCTCATACCTCTGCTCCTCATGTCAAACTTCAAAAAGAGAGAAAGTCACTTAAAAACATGTTTATCTCTGGGTACGCAGGTTTTCTCTACCTTGCCTGCGTGTACGCATCCCAAACACACTGTGCTTGCGTACTTGTACGCTCTGTAAGCCAAAGGATGGGTGCGTACCCCTGTAAAGGTCAAAAGGCGCGAGTTTCATCTTTAAAAAGTTACTTGTGGTCACTTCTAGAGCCTTTTAGAAGAGTGTTTGACGTGTAATGAGCGCCTCCAGATGGTTCATGCATCCCTATGATAGAGGAGCTTATCCCATCAAGAGAGGAGCTACCCCATCCAAAAGAGGGAGTATCCCATTGATGTTGGAACTGAATAACCTCCTCTAGAATACTATAAATACAGGCATTGGGCCAGGGAGGGGAGGTTGAAAGCTGAACATTCTAAAGGGTAATGCTGCTGGAATTAGGACTTCCATTGTTGACTTGTGAGGAGAGATCACTATCCTTCCTTGTTGCCATATTGGGAGTGGGTGAGCTTGTCAAAGTAGAGGAAATCTCTTGTTGGACCTGGGAGGAGCTTGCACAACACCAAGGCTCAGGTTGTAATGGTTCCTTTTTTGTTTCCTTAATACAAATAAGTCCATTCTTCTCAATGATTTGTTGTTAATGAATTATTTCATGTACTCCTTGGTCTATGTGATGAATATGCTTTGTTTTATGAAATATTCAGGTGTGTAATCGTTTGCGTTGTTAGTGTATGCAGGTCTTAAAGTGAAGGAGGAGCTCATCTGGATCAGCAAGGCTGGACTGCTACAACAAGCGTTGGACCTAAGGTAAGATCGGAAACACTTGATCTCTCATAGAATAACGTATGTTTAGAGAAGGATTGCTCTTGTTTGGTTTGTTTGTCACTAGAGAGTCTTAGACTCCTAGGGAGGTTAGGTTTGTCCGCAAAAATAACTCTTTCCGCATGACAAATTGGCGACTCCGCTGGGGAATCCATTGATGTGATTGATTTTTTCCTTTGAGCATTACTTTGA
>APFE030071164.1:148576-164019 GCA_000404065.3 Pinus taeda
CCCTGAAGTTGCACTATTGTACTTCAGGGATATTCTTTTATGAAACTGGACCAATCATTCTGATTTTGATAAGGAAAGTTTTTATACAAATGTGCACTACTGTCTTTGTTTGAAATCATTTATGCGTTGAAGGAAGAATCTCAAATAGTGATTGATATTGGGATTGATTAGCAGCTCATATGGTACTATTATCTATGTCTGTACTCATTCTTGTTATATGAATTGTCATTTGATCGCTCTTGCTATTATCGCATATATATGTGTGTTTTAACAGCATCCTTTATGCATTCCGCTATTGGCTGTTTATAGTATGCTTTTCTTTCAATCATATATGCATCGATGATATAAATGGTAAATGCAGTAATCTTGTGTTAATCACTTTGTTTAACTATTTAGATAAAGTAATCTTTGAATGAATGAATATCTATGTTTATTTTACAGAGTCATCTACATGCCTGTCAATAGACAAAGATCATTAAACGTTGCATTTACAAAGAATAATTGTTCCCGAGATTAGTATTAGTTTTCTTATTTTGTTGATAGATTAAGTTATCTGCCTATCATTAAAACAGACAACCCATCACTCATCCACCCCTTTTATTCATTATCGAGAAACTGGTCCCGTTATATCCAGTCGGAGCCACCATCCCAAACGGAAAAGGAGTTGTACTAAGGTCCGGACCGGGTGGTTATCCCCCAATTTTGTTGCAGCGATTTTCGAGGCATCGTCATTTCTGGCGCTAGAAGGAGGGCCTCCGCTATGAATGGCGAGTAAGCCAAAACCTACAGACCATTCAAAGAGTAACTCACCCTCCACCTCTCCTCGGACCTCTCGACAAGATGAGGAAGAATCAACCACTACTGCTCCACTTCATCATACTTCAGAACACTTAAGTTCGAAGTCCCCTGAAGTTCAATCTATCATCCAGAAACTTCAAGGCTTCTCGATTTCACCTCCTAGATCTGAAGTATCACAAGGCAGTCAGACTTCACAATTCCACTTACCTCCTCACCTTACCAGACTTCAAAGCGAAAAACTAGGTATTGAACCACTTGAGTTTCCTCTGCCCGAAAGGAAAAGGATTAAAAAGACCACTGAAGGTTCTGGTAATGAAACCTTTTCTCCATCATCTTCCATTTCATCATCACCTGTGTGAAGTCAAACACCCACTTCACCACTACATATTGTTGTTCACCAAGGGACTTCACCTCCAACATCACAATCCTTTCAGTCTTCATTTCCACCTCCTCCCCAAGCACCTGGAACACCTCAGGCGATCGCTGGTACTCCTAAAATGGCTCAAAGACCATGGAGAAGTCCTGGTGCGGTCACCATGCCTGCGCCTTTACATCCGTTACCCCGATTATCCCGAAAAATGGCTACCAAAGTTCAATCCAGATGTTGGAACGTCAGCAGAAGAACACATAAATAAATTTTATGTTGTCAGTCAATTTGAAGGGAGTCACTGAAGAAGATGTGGTAGTTAGATTGTTTCCCTATACACTACAAGGATCAACAGGGTCTTGGTATTTTTCCTTGCCCTCTGGATCCATCACCAGTTGGAATATCTTTCAGGAACAGTTCCTTACCAAATACGGCAATGATAGATCCTTGGCTACACTCGTCCATGATCTTTCCAATTTAAGGATCGAGTCAAGAGAACCCATTAAGGAGTTTAACTCCCGATTTAACAAACTCTTGAACAAAATCCCCACAGATGATAAGCCAAGCGAACAAGTTAGAAGCGAGTGGTATATTACAGCCTTACCCTCAAACATATCCATTTTTGTGGATAGGGCTAAATAGCCTACATTGGTCGAAAACATGAAGGAAGCCCTCGCTGTTGAAAAAAGTGTAATCGCCTTGGAAAAGAAAACTGCTCTAGAGGAACGAATTTCCAAAAAAGTGTCCTTTAAGGATGATTCGAAGAAAAAGATCACTAAGGATCCATATGACATGGAGGGCCTTCAAAAAGTCCTTAAAACCATGTCAAACAAAATGGTTGAGATTAAGAAACAAGTAGCAGAGTCCTCAACAAAGAAACCTTATAGGAATTTCAAAAAACCTGAGTCCAAGCCTCCAAATGTCATATCTTATGCAGATTCAGATCCTGAGGAAGAAGAAGAAGAAGAAACAATTACACCATCCGAAGAAGAAGAAGAGGAAATCGTTGAATGCCACGGGATGTGGGATTTTATACTCCCTAATTCCGATACTGACGCTGAGCAAGAAGCCTTTCCCGTGACTACAAGGAGTAAAGCTACTCCCGAACCTGTTCAAGCTAATTCAAAGAAAAGGAATGCTGGTACAAATACTACAAAGGAAAAGGTACCCACAAGGAATCCAGCCGCAACAGTATCTTAGAATCAGCCATCATCCCCTAATATACCTTCCTCATCTAAGACATTGGCAGTATCTGATTCGATGGACTATAATATTGTTGATGACATGAAGAAAACTAAGGCAAACATCACCATGTTTGAACTTAGTAAATTAAAGCATCAACAGAAATTACTTCTCAAAGAACTTAATGCAGTTCCTTCTTCACCTCTTCCCAGTACTAAAGCCGCAAGCGATTCAGGACAACCACCTTCCGGTAGAGTTGAGGCAACTGATACAATTCTGATTGGAGATAGATCAAATTCCCATACTCCTCCTTTCCTCTTAACATATGAAATTTACAATCGAAATCTACATAACTGCTTAATTGACTCTGGGGCATCGTCTAATATAATGCCTGCTTCAGTTTGTTCTAAACTGAACATAGAACCCCAGAAATCTTCAATTCACATTGTGCAGTTAGATACAACTAAAGTTCAAGTTTTAGGGGAAATAAATTCCGTTACAATCAGGTTATCGATGGATCCACGAATAGTCCAAAGGATTGATATCCTAGTCGTCGATATACCTGAGTTCTATGGGTTGATTTTAAGCAGGGATTGGTCAGAAAAGCTCCATGGGTATATTTCCACCGATTGGTCCCACATGTGGCTCCCCTATAAGGGCAAGCTCAATCAAATAAAGATCGATCGGGAGAAACATATGACCCACACTGTTACAGAATTTGAACAAGAAAATCAACCAATTGCGTTCAACAACAATATCTTAGGAGATTATTCTTCTGAGTCATTTTTTGACAATTATATTTCCCAGCCATCTCTTTTCTCGGTAAACAATTTCACATCAAAAATTGAAAACTTTTCGCAGACTGACAGGTCTAAATGTGTTAATGTTACTGAGAATTTTGTAAGTAAGATTGTAGATAATTCTTTATTTTGGTCTTTATATTTTGATGGATCCAAGTCTAGTGAAGGATCAGGAGTAGGATGTATTTTGGTTAGCCCACAAGGAGAAAAAACAATGTTGTCCTGCAGGCTAGAGTTTGAATGCACCAATAACACAGCTGAGTACGAAGAATTAGTCCAAGGATTATATAAAGCCAACGGCCTCAAAGTCCAATACTTGGAAGTGTTTAGAGATTCTGAGATTATTGTTAAATAGGTAAGGAATACAATTCATTGCCTTTCGAACCATCTCAAACATTATCAATCACTAGTACAAGAGCTCACCTCCCACTTTTTAGCATTCAATATTTCTTCCATTCCCAGGTTTCAAAATTCAGCAGCCGACTTGCTATCTAATGTCGCTTCCAAGCTCTTCCCTTTTGAATACTATAGCCCAGATAGATTTTCAGTAGAATTGCTTTTTAGGCCATCAATTCCCGACAATGTAACTAATTGGAGAGTATTCAACCATGATGAAGACATTTTACAGTTTTTAACCTCTGAAAAATCCTATGATAATTAAATCATTGAGGAAGATGATCATGATAGTCAAATTCAAGATAAACATGAAGAAAACTCAATCCCAAAGCCTGTGGTGAAGCTTGAGGATCTTTACGATATTAAAGACAGGTTTAAATCGGTGTCCAATATGAAGCTCCAGAGCTCTACCTTAAGGTTTGAATTAATAAAACTTGGCACTGAACAAACTCCTCAAAACATTAATTTAGGATTAGGACTTTCCATGGAGGAAAAGGAAGCATTCATTAGACTGTTACATAAAAATAAACATGTTTTTGCTTGGAAATATGACGATCTAAAAACGTATGATACATCCATTATCCAGCACACTATTCCGATGCTTCCCAAACAGAAACCAGTTCAACAAAAGTTGAGAAAAATACATCCAAACTTAGAGAGTCAAATAAAATCAGAACTCAATAAACTCTTGAAAGCTAAGATTATTTTTCCCGTCCGACACTCGAATTGGGTCTCCAATATGGTACCAGTCAGAAAGAAAAATGGAGACATAAGGATTTGTATTGATTTCAGAAATTTAAATAAGGCGAGTTTAAAAGATAACTTCCCATTACCCACTATGGAGCAGATACTCCAATCAGTGGCAGGCTCAAAGTTAATGTCCTTGTTGGACGGTTTTTCAGGATATAATCAAACTTTGGTCCATCCTGATGACTGACTCAAAACTACATTTAGAACAAAATGGGGAATGTATGCATATCAGAAAATGCCTTTCGGACTTATTAATGCAGGAGCCACTTTTCAAAGAGCAATGGATATCGCTTTCAAAGGGTTAATTAACAGAACAGTGGTCGTCTACTTAGATGATATTACTGTATTTTCTAAAGAGAGATCCAATCACTTGCATGATTTAAATCAAATCTTTAAACGCTGTAAGAAATATGGTATTTCTCTTAACCCTAAAAAATCCTTTTTCACTCTTAATCAAGGCAAGCTCCTAGGCTTTATTGTTTCTAAAGATGGCATTTATATTGATCCGAACATGATTAAAGAAATCTCTAAAATCCCTTTTCCTCACAATAAGAAATCCATGCAGTCATTTTTAGGCCAAATCAATTTTGTTAAGAGATTCGTTCCAGACTTTTCTCAAATCATTTTGCCACTTCAAACTATGATTAAGAAAAATTCAGTCTTTAAATGGGGATCAGCAGAAAAGGAAGCGTTTGAATTAATCAAATAATCAATAATCAATGCCCCCGCTCTAAATACCCCTAATTTTTCTAATCATTTTACATTGTATACCATCGCATCCGATTTCTCCTATGCTGCAGTACTCACACAGATCAACCATCACAATTTGGAAGCACCCATTTCATTCTATAGTTCAAATTTTCAGGGTGCTGAACTAAACTACTCCGAAGTAGAAAAACAAGCCTTTGTTGTATATAAAGCTGTTAAAAATTACAGACCCTTCCTTTTAAAAGCCCATACAAAATTTATAGTTCCCTTCCCTTCAGTAAGGCAACTATTAATCCAAAGAGAATTGGGAAAAAAAAGGGCAAAATGGGTAACAACACTTCAAGAATACGACCTAGAAATCAAACCAGCAAAGATTGTTAGAGGCCAAGGTTTTTGCAGGTTGTTGGCAGGAGCATCCAACATTCCAGAATCAAGTGATACAGATAAATTTGAAGAGATCAACCAGATAAGTATCATTGACTCTGAATCACAATATGCTGATTTAATATTTTATTTGAAAAATGGATATGCACCTCCCAACCTGTCTTACAAAAGAAAAAGGGCCATAAGATTGAAAGAAAAAAAATTTACCATTATTGATGACGTGCTTTTTAGGCAAAATTATGATTCAATTTTATTAAGATGCCTTGAAAAACCTGAAGCACAAAAGGTTTTGCAGGAATTACATCATGGACCAGCAAGAGGCCACTTTGGAGCTGATACAACAGCTCACAAAGTCATCCATGCTGGATACTATTGGCCCACTCTGTTTAGAGACACTCATGAATATGTAAGGAAATGCCGAAATTACCAAACTTCTAGTGGAAGACAAAGGAAATCAGCCTTCCCTTTGCAACCAATCAACATTGAACAACCATTTGAGCAATGGGGATTGGACATCATTGGGGAAATTACCCCACATTCTTCCAAACAGCATAAGTATATCCTTACCGCTACTGATTACTTTACCAAGTGGGTTGAAGCGATTCCTTTAAAGACAACAAATTCTGAAACTATTATTGAATTCATAGACCAATTCATCATTACCAGGTTTGGTGTCCCGAATGCTATTGTTTTTGATAATGCATCTTACTTTTCAGGCAATTCTATGTTTGATTTCGCAATTAAAAGAGGATTTAAACTCAAATACTCTGCTAATTATTATCCCTAGGGCAATGGTTTAGCAGAATCTACAAACAAAAATCTGATTAAAATTATTAAGCGAACTATCGAACAGAACCATAAGAACTGGCACAAATCTTTAATATTTGCGTTATGGGCCGATAGGATAACGCAAAAAGCTTCTATAGGTTCTTCTTCGTTTAAACTTGTGTATGGAAAAGAAGCAGTGCTACCAACAAATCTTGTCCTCCCTTCTCTAGCCCTAGTTCAATTTATTGAAGAAAGCCCTTCTTCTTCTTTACAACTTAGACATGACCAAATTCTAAAATTAGAAGAAGAAAGAGAAAAAGCCAAAGTCACTCATGCGAAACATCAGCAGATCATCAAATCATCATTTGATTCACTTTCATCCGGTTCCAAACAATTTCAAGTCGGTGATTTAGTTCTGAAATGGGACAAAGCCCATGAAGACAAGGGAAAACACACCAAGTTTCAGAAGATGTGGCTTGGACCATTTCAAATCTGTGAAAAGATAGGCCATTCGACCTTCATATTACAAGATTTATCAGGGTTGAGAGATTCTCTCCCTGTTAATGGCCTTATTTTAAAAAAATTCTTCAATTGAGGAGGTAACCCCTTCTCCTTTTAATAACATTTTTTGTAGTTTGTAGGAGCATTAGAAAATAAAGTTTTGAGGTATCTTCCATTGACCTTTACTATACTTAAAGAGTTGTTCAAAACAAGTAGTGTGATATTTACTTTTAAAATAATAGAAGTCTTAAACAAAAGGAATGATTTCTAGGAAATTAGATATAATTGCATTCTGAAACTACACTACAATCTTAGTGAACCCCTCTCAAAGTTTATAAATATTGTAAATCTTTTTAGATTTTCAAATTGGTCACAGAAAGGTTATCAATATCAAAATAGAAACTAATCCAATTTTAGCATCTCCAACTCTTACCTTGTCATCCATTTACTCTTAAGGAGGAAATTGTCTATCCCACTCACCAAAGCTTGAGATTACTCAGAATGTAATTCCAAGAATACTGGATATAAAAGATAAGAGGTCTTATTACAAGCCTGCTTACCATGTTCATAGGGAAATAGTTTAGCCAACATTACCAATACTGCATACCAAAACAGGGTAATGGCTTCAATTGTAAGACAAGGGGTCTCATCACGAGCCAACTTGTTCGGTTAGATTACTACCAGTGAATGGCATTGTCACTTAGCTGGCCACCAAACCAGGGAAATGGCTTTTTATCTTACAAAAATAACAGAAAATAGAAAAGAAATGCAAAATGTGAAAAACATGTTTTGAATTCATTATGTTAATCATGCTCTAAGGTGAATGGGACAATAGACAATGACATGGTTAAAAGGTATCTCTGCCGAAACTATGAACGTTTGCTGGTAGCAGAGGCTCTACCTATGACAAAGGAGTTAATATTAAAAGCTGATTTGGAAAGGTTTTCTGTTTTATCGTTATCAACCAATAGAGGCCAATTTAAAATCTAGAATGTATCTAATTTTAAACAAGAGAGGGGAATTAGCAAAGAAAGTTTTATTTTGTTTGGAATGCAACTATACCTAGTTATATTAGAATTTTCCCCTTTGATAAAATTTCTATTTTGAAAAAGTTTAAGTATTTCCATACTTTTCAGAGATAACTGTTTCTTCCAGCGAATCGCCAATTGTTGTGCCCTAAAACAACCCCCCATTTCATATCATTATTATCCCAAAACCATAATATGAAATGGGTCCCTTTTTTAATTTTGGTTTTAATTGGTATCAATTTAGTTTTATTCAAAAAGGTCTGAAAAAATAAAATAAAGCATTACCAATAAACCTTTTCGAATAAACCAATCAAAAGCCTTAAATGATTAATCTTTTGTCATTGCGATAAAGCGATCGCAAGATCGCATATCGCAATGACAAAGGGGACACAACTTAAGGACCCGTTGGTTTTCTCCGATGCGAAATCGCAATCAGATATCGGCGATAATGAACTAGCGCAATAAAGCTCTCTTTTTCTCCGATGCGATGCGATATCGCTATCGGGTATCGGCGATAATGAATTGGCACAATTAAAAACTTCCCTTGTGCTCCGATGCGATGCGATATCGCTATCGGTGATCGGAAATCGACTATGCATGCTTTTAAACTGCCCCACTCGCTACTCCCGACGCGATGCGAATATTGCTATCGACGATCAGGGATTCCAAATGGAACCAATGTAATGATTTATGATTTCCCCCGATGCTCGATTGCGATAAAGCCAAAAAGCGCAGATTTCAAAGGAAATATTAAAGCGGGTTTAATACGATTTATTCGTATTTAAGGCCTTATCTTCCAAAGATCCATTCATCCGCGCTCAACCGCAAAAACACCCAAGGCACGCTTCAAATAAATCATTCGGCCATTAATCGAATTGACGGGCATTGATAGGAATGACAGGTCTTAACGGCCATTTAATGAAACAGTAAGCCTGAGATCTTTTTACAGATTTTATCCGAGGCCACCTTAAGTCAATCGTTCGCCATGCATTCATCAATATATATCTCAGTCATATTCGATTTACGCTATCATTTTCTGTATTACGTCCATTATTCTCTGTGCAGAGTTCTTCCGAAGTAATAGATTTGAACGGAATGGGGAAGAAGTCCAAGAAAACCACAATGGCTTCCGCTTCGCCGGCCGCTGGGCAACCTGTCGTTGATCCAAGCACTAAAAAGAAAGGGCTAATATCGGACACTACATGCCTAGGACTTGTCAGAACTACTTGGCAAAGCACCTATAATCTGATCGAAGCTGAAGAGCCAAGGGTGACAGCAATACAAGTCTCAGCTGACAGCACTAGCAAATCCGAGGCTAATCTAAGCGATTTAGCCAACTCTTTTCTTCATCGAATAGCGGCTCGAGAGAAAATCCTCCCATATACAGATGTGGTTAGATGGGCAATTCAGGAAATCCCGATTACCGACATAACTTTCAGCACCACAGATGGGAGAATTTTCGGTTCCTTTTGAGCCGATGATTTAAGGCAAATGTATCATTTACCGGAGGCAGAGAAGAAATATAACACGACATTCCTGGAGAAATTCTGAGCTGAGGATGAGACTGAATCTGAACCCATTCGAGGTTGGAGACAAAATCTAGCAAAGCACAAGCACAAATCTTCGGGTAAGTACTCGGTCGATTCTCTATGCTCTCCCTATTGCTATGCTGGAATAATGATGTGCAGGTTGTGGGGATTACATGATTCCGCCAATTTTACCATAGAAATGGTCCCCTTAATGGAGGTGACATGTAGTGGTGAAATAATGGATTGGGCAGATATACTGTCCGATAAGTTAGCATCCACAATTCTTGAGTTTAGATTCAAGTCTCGCGTCACTGAAAGGTTCATCCCCCATTTTACTACAGTGCCTATGTATTAGATGTCTTGTGTTTTAATTCTGAATTTCCCGTTCTCGGATGGAGGTGGACATCGCAAGACCCCGCACCTGTTCACATATACCATCAAAAGTTGTGGAAGACCAACTACAAACACCATTTGTATCAAATCTGCAACGGCTTCATGTTGCCCATTCATTATTCTATTTTCAATAAGCCTGCCCCTAAAATTTCCTACCAAGCAGGGGTGGATTTAACTTCCATAGGGAGTTGGTTCGGGGAGGAAAAGTTCACTTATATCAAAGTTTTTGGCAGTCCAGCTAAACCCCACGTTCTTCCTCTATACATCCCTAATCAACTACTGGCCAGGGAAATAGCCTATCAGATCATCGCCGATGGGGTTACACAAACTCCAAAGAAAGTAAAGAAGCACGTCTGGCCCTCTTTTCCTTTGAGAATTGGTATCTACACTCTGCATGATTTCAAACATGCAGAGAAAGAAGATGAGAAAATAAATTCACTAACCCTGGCAACTCTACCGAGCAGGCGATTCGATCCAGACAAAGTCGCCTATAATGCACTCGAACAGGCCAAATTGACCAAGTTCGAGCATAAAGAAGACAGATTTGAGGACTTGTTCGCATCGGCCGAGTCAATGTATCAAGTTAAATCGCTCGCCATAATTGAATACAAAGATGAAGGGCTAGTCGAATTCAATAGACTTAGAGAGAAGAGGTTGCAAACTCTGCCTCTAGACCTGTTAGCGACGACTCCAACAACAGAATCAAGCGAGCCTGAGCAGCGACTTGATAAAGAACCTCCTATTGCATCAAAGCAACAGGAGGAAGTGCATGAGCAAAGACAAGAAGAGACCTAGGCGAAAGAGCAAGAACAGAGTAGTTTAAATGTAAATGAAGATACACAGATTGATCCGAAATTGCTCCAGGAATGGCAGCAATTTAATTCGATTATTGGCAATCTGGAATGCTCTAAAGATGAAGAGATTTCAAAAGAAGTCAATACACAAGAGGCGACTTCGAAGCAGGTTTTAGGTGAAACCAACAACCCACCCAAATCAAAAGAAACGGAAATAATCCCAAAGGATCCTTCCGGCGAAGTCATTTTGCAGATTGAAGAGATTCCTCCCTTGGACGTCTTTTATAGCCCAAGGCATAAAGCTGTAGTAAAACGACAGAGGAAGAGGAGAAGTGTTGGAAATAACACTGAGAGGGGAGGGTGAATCAGTATTATCAAGGTAATTATTCCTTTTTCAAAACAATTGATATACGCTACTTCAGTTTAATTAACCTGTGTATATACGCTATTATGCAGAGGGAAACCCGCGTATACAAAGTCAGCTTTTACTTTACTTAATCTTTTCCGATGATGATTGTTAATCTGTGATGCAGAATCAAATAACAGTAACCAGAGACAGTAAAACAGAGCAGAGAAACAGTCACACACAAGAACACAAGATATAAGGTGGAAAACCAATGTGGATGAAAACCACCTGCTGCAATTCGTCTCTATCTTCTTTTCAATTAGAAACTTCTTTTACAATATACTGGTGCAGTATTTTTACCAGTATGCAGGCTGCAACCTGCAGAGAGCTACAACCCTCTCTCATTTTGCAGGTTCTCCTGAAAGGGAGCTACAACCCCCTTTGCTCTTGCACTAGCCAAGATACTAGCACGTAGGTGTTGGCCTACAGAAGGCTACAACCTTCTCTTTCTTCCAGGGACCATGTTTCATCAATTTTCAGACTGGATTCATGAACATCAAACAATCATCAGGAATCAACCAATCTCCTTTTCACAAATTAGATCTGAATCAAGTAGATATTCTCCTTACAGCTGTACCCAAAACACAGTACCAGAAACCATACACCAGAAAGCAGAACCGAGAATACAGCAGCAATAGTCAGAAGCAGCTAGATCACAACTTAGATTATATACGCTATTTTAGAAGCCTGAAACTAGCGTGCATACGCATCTGCGTATGGAACAACCTGCGTATACGCTCCTTTACTTCACTGAAACTGTGTGTATACACACTTTTTCCCTTACTGAACCTACGTACAGATCTTACGAATGATAATTCACTCTTTCATTTATTCAATCATTAATTAACCCAGATTACCAGATAGATCAAGCAAGCATCACATCAAGCAGATCAAAATCATACAAAGATACTATCATTCAAGCTTAAAGATTATGACCCATGAATAGAACTTATCCTTCCTTTTGCGCTAAGGTTCTTCCTTCAGATCCAGATCTGCATCACCACCCAATATACCAGCTCTAGCACTTTTTCAGATCTTCAATTATAATTCAGATTGGTAGTTTGTCACAAGATCTCCTTCCTCTTTTATAGCCTTAAGCCTTCCCCAATACCATGGTCCAAAGCCATAACATTCCAATACCATGAACCCAAAACTAGGGATCAACACATATGACGAGACGCCTTGGTCCAAAACATAGGCTCAAGTTCCAAGATCTAACTACCATGGACCAAAAGAATGATCCCCAACATATACGCACTTTTGTAATGTATAACCCGCGTGTATACGCGCCTTCGTCTAGATGAACCTGCGTACATGTCTTTTTCTAATTTCTGAGTGCCTGAACTGAGATCTGTTACCAAAGAGAGTTTCCATCAAGGACAATACTCGTGCCATAGTTCCAGAATTGTGCCATAATGCCAACAATCTCCCCCTTTGGACTTGATGGCAACACCAAGATTCTTAAAATCTCCCCCTTTGTCATCAAGGGCAAAGGGTGAGCTCCCCCTGAGTACATGCTGAAATCTCTGTCTTGTTGTGCTGACCATGCTCCCCCCATTTGTAGGAAAGATCTGCAAAAAGATGTTCTTTAAGAAGAACCAATACTTATGCAACAATACAAGACCTTCCTATCACCAAAAGACTTAATACATACATCCATCACCCAACCAAGTGGGGATCGTCCATCCAACCAAGTGGAATACATCAGAAATTTACATATGATGACCAAAGACATTACATCTTCATCCCAGGCATAGTGGGGAAACCAAAATAGGCCGTTACATGACCTTGACACCATATAAGAAAGAGATACATGACATGGAGACGAATATTTAGAACATGAAAAAGTCATCAACAACTGATAGCAGCAACAACTGTTAATCATCATTCAGATCAGCAACCAAGATTTCCTTCTGTTCACCCTCTACCTTTGTTCCACCTGAAATCAACAACAGCTATGAACTCGAACCAAAAGCTTCTAGAATAATGCCAACAATGCAATATTAGAAGATTATCTACTCCCCCTGAACCTGTGTCAGATGGTCTCTGTCAGACCCACATCAGAATATCTTCAACCAGAGCCTCCTCCTTCTGATATCCATCAAGCCTCCATATACATGACTTTCTCTGTACAAACCAGCGTATGTACGCGGATACACCTTATCCAACACGCGTACACCCATTTTTCTCTGAAACTGATAAGATTTAACAGCAAGATGATACATCAACAACTCCCAACTTCTATCTGAGATATTCAAAAGTTTCTCTGGGCAGTGGTTTGGTGAAAATGTCAGCAACTTGTTCCTTAGAAGGAACATACTCCAATTTGACCTTTTGTTCCAACACTTGTTCTCGAAGAAAGTGATACTTGATTGGTATGTGCTTAGTCTTTGAATGCATGACAGGATTTTTTGAAATGTTGATTGCACTTGTATTATCACATAAGATGGGGATAGGTGGAGTACAAGTGATTTGAAAATCCTGCAAGGTCTGCATCATCCAAAGGAGTTGAGTGTAGCAAGATGCAGTTGCCACATATTCCACTTCAGCTGTAGATAAGGCAATCGAAATCTGTTTCTTGCTGAACCAGGATACTAATCTGGAACCCATAAAGAATGCTCCACCACTTGTGCTCTTCCTGTCATCCACGCTTCCGGCCCAATTTGCATATGTATAAGCATGAAGTGTGGGATTTGTATCTCTAGGGTACCATAAGCCATAGTTTTGAGTCCCTTGAAGATATTTGAAAATTCTCTTCACTGCTTGAAGATGAGTTTCCTTTTGATTTTCTTGAAATCTCCCAACTATTCCCACTGCATGCATGATGTCTAGTCGGGTACCTGTCAAATAAAGTAGACTTCCAATCATAGACATGTAGGTTGGTTGATGCACAACTGTTGATTCATCATTTGCACTGAGACTGCATCCTCTAACCATGGGGGTACATACTAGTTTTGCATCTTCCATGCCATATTTCTTCAAAATCTGCTTGAGATACTTGGTTTGAGACAAGAAGATCCCGCCTTCATTTTGTTGGATTTGCAATCCAAGAAAGTATGTCAGTTCTCCAAGCATAGACATTTCAAATTCTTTCTGCATCACCAAGGAAAAACTTTGACTCATAGCATCTTCATTGCTGCCAAAGATAATGTCATCTACATACACAACAAGTATTAGCAATTTGTTATTTTCTATTTTGACATAAAGATTGCTATCTGCTGATCCTTTTGAAAAGCCTTGTTGATGAAGATATTTGTCCAACCGGTAGTACCAAGGCCTTGGAGCCTGTTTAAGACCATAGAGAGCCTTGTTCAGTCTGCAAACAAGATTTGGATTATTCCCAAGGATGAAACCATCTGGTTGCTCAATGTACACTTCTTCTTCTAAGTCCCCATTCAGAAAGGCTCATTTCACGTCCATTTGAAAGACTTCGAACTTTTGAAAGCTTGAGAGAGCAAGGAACATCCGGATGGCCTCAAGTCTAGCAACCGGAGAAAAAGTTTCTTCAAAATCTATCCCTTCTTGTTGAGCATACCCTTTACAAACAAGTCTAGCTTTGTTTCTAATAACTTCCCCATTCTCATTCAACTTGTTCTTGAAGATCCATTTTGTCCCTATGACATTCTTATCTTTTGGTCTAGGAACCAACTCCCAAGTGTTGTTCTTTTCAATCTGCTCAAGTTCTTCATCCATTGCCTTGACCCAACTTTGATCTTTGCATGCCTCTTTTACATTTTGTGGCTCATTGGAGGAGAGCAATGCCAAATAGCTTGTGGCTTCTGCAATCGTTCTTCTAGTTTTTACACCTGCTTCCTTCTGCCCAAAAATCTAAGATTCAGGATGATTCTTCTGAACATACCTAGATGGAGTCTTCTCTTCTATCCTTATCTGTTCCTCTGGTGCCTCTTGAGGTTCTTCTTCGTCATCTGTCTGATTTGGAGAGTAGTCTTCATCTTCTTCGATATCTTCACGATTTACTTGCCTGGGGATGTATCCTTTTTCATCAACCACTACGTCAATGCTGTCAACAATTCTTCCAAGTCTTTTATTATAGCACTTATATTCTTTGCTGTAGGGAGAATATCCAAGGCGAATGCCTTCATTTGCTCTAGGTTCAAATTTGCCAAGATGTTCATCCGTATTCTTAATATAGCATTTGCTCCCAAAAATTTTGAAATGCTTTACCGAAGGAGTTTTACCATACCAGAGCTCATGTGGAGTTTGAGTGCTGTTCACTTGGACATTTTTTTTGTTGAGAATAACAACCGCAACATATGCAGCTTCACCCCAGAAGGTTGCCGGAGTTCCAGACTCATCAAGCATAGCACAGACCATTTGTTGGACTGTTCTGTTCATCCTTTCCACCACTCCATTTTGCTGAGGAGTCCTAGCTATAGAGAATTCCCTTCTTATCCCATGATCTTCACAGAAATCAAAAAATTCATTTGAGGTAAACTCCCCACCTTGTTCTGACCTGAGGCACTTAATTCTGTAGTTTGATTCATTTTCAACCAAGGCTTTGAAGGATTTGAATTTTTCGAATGCTTCATCCTTGTGCTTCATAAGTCCTAACCAAACCATCCTGGAGAAGTCATCAATGAATAATATAAGGTATTCTTCTCCTCGAGGTGACCTTGTC
>APFE030071164.1:167181-180205 GCA_000404065.3 Pinus taeda
CATAAAAGCCATCCATATCTATAGCATCCATGTAATCCTCATCTTCAAAAGCCATTAAAAGTTTATAGTGATTACCTCATTCATCTTCATCGTTGTTTGATAGTCTGTCACTATCTTCATGGGTGTAATAGCTTTTCTTATTTGCATTTTGTTTCTTGTACATTCTAACAGGTTCCTTCCCCTTGTCAATCTTATCCTTGTGAGGACATTTGGCATCATAGTATCCTACTCTTCCACAAGCAAAGCATTTGAATGGTAACTTACCTCGGAATCGTCCAATGCCCCGTTGAAGATTTTTGACAAAATTTCACTCTTCTTCTTCTTCTAATATGTGTCCAGACTCATAGTAGTTTCCTTTGCCAGAAGCCTTGAAGGCAGCTTCTCTCCTGTCTGATGGTCCACCTTCCTCATTTCATAAGCAGTTAGAATTCCATGCAGCTGTGACATTTTAAGGTCTTGAAGCTTTTCCTTTTCTTCTATAGCAAAAACTTTAGACTCAAACCTAGGGGACAAAGATCTTAGAAATTTTTCAACTACAACAACCTCTTTTACTTCTTCACCCAAATTTTTCATACAATTTACAATCTCATCTACACGAAGAAAATAGTTAGCCACATTTTCATCATTATACATTCTGAGATTTTCATACTGAATTCTGAGAGTTTGGAGTTTTGCCCTTTTTACCTATTCATCTCCTTCATAGCTCAGAACAATCTTGTCCCATATTTCCTTAGCAGATTTATACTGCATGACTTTGACAAATTCAGATTGTGATAGACATCCCAATAGAGTATTGACCGCCTTTGCATTCGTTTCATATTTCTTCTTCTCAGCCGGATCTATGGGAGTTGATGCTGGAAAAGTATACCCTGTATCGATGATATCCCATACTTCAGTACCCAGAGATTGAAGATAGGCAGTGACTCTTACCTTCCAATATACGAAGTTTGTCCCATCAAAAACCGGTGGCATGATTGATGCTTCCCTTTCATAGTTGCTCATGATGAAAGATCTTCCTTCAAGCAATCAAGCTTCTTCAGAAGGACCTGCTCTGATACCAATTGTTGGAAATAATACTGCTGCAATTTTGTCTCTATATTTCTTTAATTAGAAACTTCTGTTTACAATGTACTGCTGCAGTCCTTTACCAGTACCCAGGCTGCAAACTGCAGAGAGCTACAACTCTCTCTCGTTTTCCAGCTTCTCCTGGAAGGGAGCTACAACGCCCTTAGCTCTTGCACTAGCCAAGATACTAGTACGTAGGTGCTGGCCTACAGAAGGCTACAACCTTCTCTTTCTTCCAGGGACCACGTTTCATCAATTTTCAGACTGCGTATACACTCCTTTACTTCACTGAAACTGCGCGTATACGCATCTTTGCCTTACTGAACCTGCGTACAGATCTTATGAAGGATAATTCACTCTTTCAACTATTCAATCACTAATTAACCCAGATTATCAGATAGATCAAGTAAGCGTCATATCTAGCAGATCAAAATCATACAAAGATACAATCATTCAAGCTTAAAGATTATGACCCATGAATAGAACTTATCCTCCTTTTGCGCTAATGTTCCTTCTTCATTTAGATCTAGATCTGCACCATTACCAATATACCAGCTCTAGCACTTTACCAGATGTTCAATAATAATTCAGATAATCATTTGCCACATGATCTCCTTCCTCTTTTATAGTCTTAGGCCTTCCTCAATACCATGGTCCAAAACCATAACATTTCAATACCATGAACCCAAAACTAGGGATCAACACATCTGCCGAGGTGCCTTGGTCCGAAACATAGGTTCAAAATCCAAGGACTAACTACCATGGACCAAAATTATGATCCCCGACATATACGCGCTTTTGTAATGTATAACCCGCGTGTATACGCGCATTTTTCTAGATGAACCTGTGTATATTCCTTTTTCTTCTTTTTGAGTGCCTGAACTGAGATCTGTTACCAAAGAGAGTTGCCATCAAGGACAACACCTGTGCCATAGTTCCAAACCTGTGCCATAATGCCAACAAACAAATCTTGGTACTACTGGCCCTTTCGACAACAGTTTGTAGAGCGCGGACTGAGGTCTCACCGGAAGTAGTATGGGAGGGTGCTAGTACCAGGTTTCCGCACCCTGGGGATGTCTGATGAGCTTCTAGCGGTCCATGGTTTGACCCTGCATGCACATCACTAAGCGCACCTATTAGTCCTTCGCAACCTGAAATGCTGCCTTCGCGCAGCCCTACTGGGGGTGCGATTCATATTATTCCCAATTTCCTTACTATTTAACCTATTATTACCTAATTACTTAACTTATCTGCGTAAGACTTGTGATAATTAACAATATATCCAGCAATCATATAAGTGCGTGTGATAAACAAAACAATAATAATGTATAGAATGAAATACACAAACAGATGCACAGAATTTGGAATCAAATTATCCTTATTATTTTTCGTTCAAGGTTACAGACTCGAGAAGTGCCTCTTTCTGTCTTGCGGCATCCATTTGATCTTTCAGTGCCCTTGCTTACTACATCTTTACAAGCTATTGAGTGAGGACGACTATCTGTGGAGTTCCTTAGACACTATTGTACTACTCCTGAAGTTCGAGTGCCTCTGTTTCTAGGCACTGTATGTTGGGGTCCTCCTGCAAGGATGTGAGGACACCAAAGGCTTGGTCCAACATACTGGTACAGTCTTACACTTCCCTTCTAATTTCTTCCAACCCTATTTGGATAGCGCTAACACGCTGCTCTCTAACTTCTAGGGGAGTGGAAGGCTATGCCTTCAGCTGCAGCTTGACAATCTGGAGATTCAGCTCCAGCTGTACTCGTGTTGTTTCCTCGCGCACGTTTCAAACTCCACTTGCAAAATAATGGATATGCCCTTCTATTGGTAGATCTGTGGCGATGGACAACTCTGGGACATGCTAACATGCTTCATCCACTGTCTGTACCAACTGCTGGTTTTGCGACACTAGTTCGTCACGCTGTAGGCTAAGCTATTTGATGTTGATCATTTGCTCACTTATCACCTGAATCACGTGGCCCTCCCTGGCTCAGAGCTCTACTGTTATTCCATCCTATAGTTGGTACAGTGTGTCTCAGAGAAATATAGCCAAATTAAGGCCAAGTCCCTTGATCCTGCCAACCACGGCTCTGTCGATCTCATTCTCCACTGCTAGTGTCCCTTCCGGTAGCACTATGGTATTGGCCTTTTTTGTATGTAGCCTCTGCTTTTCTGCTAATGTGCCTATTGTGACGTAGGTGGCTACAGTTCCTCCTTCTTATGGGGCTTGCACCTGTAGTTCCTGCAGCTACGCTCTTAGGGCCCCCAACATAGTTTGATACTCCGACATGACTTCTTTGAGCGCTTCCTTGGTGACATCGTGAACCGTCTCGCCAATGTCATAGAGGTCAGCTTCTGTTAACATGATCGGGTTGATGGTTAATTTAGATGCCTTGACCTTTTTCCATGGATCCGATCTCTTTGTGATGCGCGGCCTTCTGAGTTGGGTGGAAGTTGTGCTCGTGTCCGCACCTTCTTCTACAAGGTCATGTCCTCTACCTCCTGTCCTGTAGACAATTCGTGGCCCTCCTCTGTCTGCATTGTTGTGGCCCCTGTTGTCTACGCTGCTGCTGCTACTTCGACGACCTTTTCCTTCTCCACGGCTCCCTGTGCTGCCTTGTGGACTTCCCTTGCTTTTTCTACCACTTGTTCATTACACCTCTTCTCAGCCAGCCGTGTGACATGTAGCTTCGCCTCATCCTTTCCTTTCTGTGCTGCTATCTTATCTAACTTCGCCAAATCTAGTGCACACCACTCGGGAGGCCATGATTCTAACACTGTAAAAATTGCATCACTAGTGGCGATGAAGGGGAGCTTGGTCCACTGCTGCGCCAGATCCTTGTGCGCCTTAATGTAAATATTGTGCATTTCTGCCTTGAAGTCTGCAAAGCTCCACAAACTATCGTATACTATGGGGGATAGGTGCGACCTCCTATTAATCGACATTCGGATGCTCTCCTCCATGAAGATCTTTGTATCATGAATCTGCTTCACGTCCTTGGTAGCCTAAAGCGACGCGTACTTGGTGGCCTCTGGTAGTCATTCTCAATGCTTGGGAATTGACTATCCTCTGACAGTTCTCTCGCTAGTAGAAAAATATAAGAGAAACCATGCGTAATGGATGGTCTTGCCCTACTCCTGGGCTTCTTTGCAGTTGATCAAGAATTCCTCACAGAGGAACTCGGCTTAGTTGAATTGGACCCCCTTTGCACATTGTTCAGCCAACACAACTACTAGCATTGGTACTTCGTCACCGTGACATTTTCTCATTACGTTCCTAACTAGGAGTTGGGTGGCTACGTGCACCCCTTTATCCTTGATACTGTTGATGTTGTAACCCCTCTTTTTCTTCTCGAGTTTATATTTTTTCTTCATGGCTTCTGTGAGGGCCAAATCGACGATTTTTCCCGCTAGCATTGCTGGGTCCTTTCCCTTACAGGGAAGCCGAGAAATTCTGTGGATGAGATCTTCCCTGATGGGAATAGGCTCCTCCAGCCATAAGTACCCATCATGCACCAGGAAAAGCAGCTGTGTGATGAAGAAGATGGTGATGGGCGCACGGTGAAAGTGTGGTATCCACAGTAGATGCAATAACCTAACCTTCTCCACACCGCGCAGCCATTTTTCGCCCTGGCTGACTGGTTCTCATTCTGAGCTAGGGTTTACAAAGCATAGGCACATCATCCTTTTGCATCCATGCTAGTCCTCAAATCTTCCTTGATGCGTACCCCACCATTGTGCGGGTGTTGCACGTAGTGCCCACTTTAGAGCATCAAACCGCTGCTTTTCAGGTACTGAGCTTTCAAGTTTGTTCAAGAATTCATCCACTGTTGTCAACCCATCATATGTAGGTAGATCACTTGTCTCTAGTGTCACGCAGTGTAATGGTCTAACCATCATGTTGCAATTAAGCGTTGTTACTTCGTGCAGCCGATTCTACCATCGCTCTACTTCTTCATCTGAATCTGAAATGCAGGAGCTTTCACACTCCCATGAAATTCTTCCATCTATATTTAGATTCACCCACATGTTCTTACGTAGTTATCTTGTAAATAAAATCAATATCATCATCACTATCATCATCGCGCACCGGTTCAATTTATCGCGCTCCTTTGGTTGTGTCTAGCGGTACTACTATGCATAGTGACTTTTTTTGAAAGATCATTTTGCACTTCTTTAGATTTATGACTCCTCCGTTCATATCGGTGGCCCAGTCTATTCCTAGTAGTGTAGGATAGGGATTACTGTCATCGAAAATCTCTATCACTTCAAAATCTGCATGCGTGCTTGCACCTTCAATGTCTACTATTACCCCTTGTAATCTTCCCATGGGTAAGATCTTCTGTTGGTTCACCATTTGTAACTGAATAGGAGACCACTGTAGCGCGGGTTTGCTCATGTGTTCCCATGTTTGTTTTGGTTTTACATTTGTGTTCAATCTAAGATCCAAGATTACTTGATCCATTTCATACTCGTTGATTTGTGCAGTCAACCTCATTTCCCTACCTGTGCACAATGCATGCTTTCCAAGTTTTCGGACCACGCGCGGTTCTCCTGACCTTGCGCACCTAGTGATAAGTTCCTGTAGTCCTTTTACTACCATACTGTCACGTAGCAGTCTCATGCATGTCTCCAGAAAGGTAGTCGGCATTGAAGGATCCATCCCTAGTTCTATTTGATCGTTACTACCTAAAGTGGAGGCCTCCGTGAAGCTCTTCTTAGCTTCCATGAATGTATCCTTCGTGTGTTCTAAATCAAATTTGGGTTCCTTTGTAGGAGCCTTGCGAGCCCACACAATTTCTTCTGACTGCTTCCCTTTATCGTCGCTAGTGGTCATATCGCTCTTGAGCATCATGTTTACATTCGGGTCTTCTTCGCACGGCTCAGACCTCATAATTTGCAAAGTGTGAGTTGGAGGGGGCTGGAGTACCCCTTTTTCGTGCATCCTCGCTATCAATGAAGGGAAGTCTTCTACCTCATGATCAAACTGAGTATAGTACAAACATGATGTCCTTGTCGAGTTTGTACAATTGCAAGCATAGTGCCCTGGTCATCTGCAATTGTAACAGATTAATTGTCCATGACCCATTCCTGGTCCCATTCTACCTCGACCTCATCCACGTCCTTGAAATCCAGCACGCACCATTCTTGCATTTGGGTCGAGGGCTTGCCTTTCAGTTTGAACCTTATAGGTAGGAGTTTGATCCATCATTAGTTCGCAGCTTCAGTAGGTGCATTCATCATGGCCTACCGACCTACAGAAACTACAAAACAATTGTTGGGACGTCTGCATATACTTCTGCAATAGATGACAATTATCTGTAGTGTGTTTTCCTCCTATATAATAGATCACACACCATAATGTACGTGCCATGCTTGGTCCTGCCTGTACCTCAGGTCTTAATGGCATTGACCGTCCTCCTGCCAAGTAATTTGTGAACACTGGACAATGGTCCTTATCATGCCCTTGGACTTTGCATTTTATGCACCATACCTCCTCATGCGCCTCTGGCCAAGGTGTCCTGTCCTATTTGAAACTTTGCATCTCCAAACCTAGATTTTGCAGTAGCACATGGATTTGTTGGACTCCCAACCCAGGGTCTTGTATAGGGGTCTCATGCAATCTCATTGCCATCTCCAAAGCTTTGGCCTGGGTGGAAAGTTTTTGCTGTGATAGTGCCATCCTTAAGTGCGGTGTTAGTGATGCTACAAACCATGCGTGGTGCTCTCCATCCGTCAAAGTCATATTTTCTTCGTGAATCATACCCTTCATTCTTTGGTCCAGATCCCAAGGGGTCTCGCCTAGGAGCATCGCGATATCCTTAAACCTGATAATTGATTGTGTCTCCGACTTTGGTCTGCTGAATTCCCTGTTCAGCATGGTTTGGATTTCTGCGATTCCTACATTTGGATGATCATTAGAATGCTTGATGTACCATGTTAATGCGTGATCCCATAATGCACTAACCAGAATTGTCATCCTTGACTCCTTGTGCTTCCCATGCTGCCCTTACTATGAATCAGAATGGGTCCGAATCTTTATTCCCTACTCCTCTGAACACCGATAGTTTGATCACACTTGCCATACTGAACTGTGGTGGTGGCGGAGGTGGGGTGGGTGGAGATGGAGGTGAGGGGGGTGAGATGGGTGGCGGTGTAGGTGGAGGTGGTAACCACAGAATTCACTGCCTTATCAAACTGACCGTGCTTCTCAAAGAAACTTTCACGAGCTCTTCCTCACTTTCCCGTGGGAGTGAAATTAAGGGACTAGTTTCTAATTCTTCACTACCTCTGCTTTTGTATATCTTCCCACTTTGCATAGCCCCAAGCATTAATTTATTCGAATAACCCACTTTTCACACAACAGCATCTTAACCCAAGTGTTCAAAGATTTAATATACTTACCTCGTGGTCCTTTGAGGAAGCGTCGCTCCGCCTCACTGTAGCTGATGGTCGTATCTACTGTGAACTTAGTGATAAATCCTCTTATAATTTGGTTGAGCTAATGTTCCATAGCTTGCGCGATCTTATCTCCTGATGCTTCTAGTCTACACACTAATTCCGGAGTCCACACTATTTGTTTGTCAAGCCTACACCTTCCTTGACTGTATGCTAGATTCCTGATCCACTCATACAACTCAGAAGGAAATGATGCAAGAAAATTTCATGGATTTCCATATACAAGAAGTGCTCCAACCACTGTTCCTTGGATACTCGCGGATTTCTATTTTCTTGCACCGCGAACTCATGAATATTCTTATCCAACCACCCTTCAATTTCTTTCTTTGTTGGATTCTAGTGGCATGACATCAAACATCCTTTATACAGATCCTTGTCTCGAGAATGGAGCCATTTGTTGGCTTGTATGGGCCTGACCCAGGTTCAGAGGTGATTTAGCCAAACAAATCCTGGTACTACTGGCCCTTTTGGTAATAGTCCATGGACCACAGACTGAGGTCTCACCCGAAGTAGTATGGGAAGGTGCTAGAACCAGGTTTTCACACCCTAGGGATGTCTAATGAGCTTCTGTCGGTCCGCAGTTTGACCCAGCGCACACATCACTATGCGCACCTATTAGTCCTTCGCAACCTGAAATGTTGCCTTCGTGTAGCCCTACTTGGGGCACGACCTGTATTATACCCAAGTTCCTTACTATTTAACCTGTTCTTACTCAATTACTTAACTTATCTGTGTAAGACTACTGATAATTAACAGTATATCCAACAATCATATAAGTGCACGCGATAAACAAAACAGTAGTAATGTATAGAAAGCAATACACAAGCAGATGCACAGAATTTGGAATCAACTTATCTTTATTATTCTTCATTCAAGGTTACAGACTCAACACTGCCTTGCACACTCAATTGCAGGTGTCCACACACTCAGTTGCGGACTCTACTAGGCCTTTGCGCACTCAGGTACAGAGCCTCTTCCTACTACTATGACCCAATACACTTAGACTCTTGCTCTATGCTCTATCCCCCATCTACTCATTCCTCCTTTTACAACTTAGAGCCTTGCTCTATTTATACAATCCCATGGTCCGTGAACCATGGGTAGGCTAACATGACATTACATTACATTTTAAAACTTTAGGGCGAATAGCCCTATGACTCAACCTATACTTCACGCTCCGCGCCTGCACTTCACGGAGTTTTACAATAAATTTGACCAAACCCTAGGCTTTGAGCCCCAAAACATGCTATGGGGGGATCCAATTCCCAACACTACCCATGAAATGTCTTGAGAAAAACCAGGTTGTCCTGTAGATTCATTTTTCAAGGCATCAATATTCATGGAAGTAGGGTATTTATTTTAGAGAAATTTGTCAATCAATTTATCTTCATCCATTTGCCTACTACTAATGGTGGTTTCTAATGTACATATAGGGTAGGGTGATGATAGATAAGGTTCTTCTTCTTATTCTTCTACCCAAATAGGAAAATCATGCTCAATGAGGAGTTTAGCAGGTGGGTACGTTAGAAGTTGTTTTTTAGATTTCCCATTAGTGATAGTCATATTTCCAACTCTACAATTGATGTAGGCATCAACAATGGCCAACCAAGGTATTCCTAAGATAATATGGTATCCATTAAAATTAACCTTGGGATGAAGGATGAGGAAATATGTGGGATACTCCAAACAATAAATGGATACCATAACATATTCAATGATAACATCAAGTTCTACAGTGGATCTATCAACAAGTTATAACACTATGGTGTTATTCCTTGTAGATCCTTGGAGATTGAGTTTGAGCATAGTGTCCTTAGTCATGAAATTTTTTGCATCTCCCAAGTCAATGAGAGTGTTAGGGAACTATAGTATAATTTATGTGGACATATACTATTGAGATCCCAAGATCTAAGTAATTTGGGATGATGAATCTCCAAACCATAATATCAATTAGCTACTCTATGATATTGATAGTAGGGCCGATATCTCTTTTTATCCTCCCCAACCTTATAATACATTCCTCTTTGATGAAATTATTATATATGGGAGCATCCTTGATGTCTTGAAGGAGAGGGATTTTGACACACAATTTTTTCAATTCTCCTAGGAGTTCAACTTCTTTTGGGGTGTGTTCTTTGTTAGTGGTCAACCTTTTAGGATAAGGAGGCATAGTTTAGGTGACTTGAGGTGTGGGATATTCCTTCTATATTTTATGTTAGAGAAGGCTGGTGAGCATTTGGAATGACCTTCCCAGACCTAAGGTTGATCTCTTGAATTTCTAAAACATAAGTTGGACAGGTGGTTTCTCCACTGTAGATTGGCGGGGCATGCTTATTGTTAGGATTTGGGTTCAATTGGACATGCATTTGAGGTTGGTTTTGAGAATTATTTTTGGGTACTTATGGTTTAGGAGGAGGAGGAATCAAGGTAGGTGGTCGGGATTCTTGAATAATGAAATACCCCATTGAGGATGTTGGTGCGGATATGGCTGAAATGTAGGAATATTTTTTCAAGGAGGATAAGTCTATGAAGTGGGCATAGACTAGGGTGAATTGTTAGGTGGACACCAAGGTTGAAAATTTGCATTGTAATTTGTATTGAAAGGAGAGGGGTAGTTCATAACTTGTTGAAACTGCTTGGGGGCTTGTCGAATATTTTAATTGACAAAATAGAGTTGCTCAATGCTCCCTTCTGCTCCTTGGTATACGTCCTAATGGGCCACATGAATTGCATATTTTTAACAATATTTAACCTTCTGTTTCACTCATTCTCCACTTATCAATAAATCACTACACCACTAGTTTGAAATAGAAATCCATCAAAGCTACATAAATAAGTTATAAGGTAAAGCTCCAATATTCTCTCAATTTAACACATTCTTTAGCCTCACTAACATTCTGCAACTAAATTCAAGGTTTGAATAGATACCATAAGAGATAGATTAGCTAAAAAACATGGGAATATGACAAATTGTGCCTACATTGATTTCCACCTATTGGGTGCAAGTAGAACAATCCTAGTTGACCACAATCTCAAATTCAAACCTATGACCAAATAGTGACATAACACATTTGAAATCCACAAGGCATCAGAACATAGTATCAAAGTTGATTCCTTATCAAGTGAGTGAGATCATGAATAATTTGAAGGATGATGATGCGTTTATCACATGATTCACTTCCTTGATAGTGAGTCATGTGAATTAAAGTCTTAATAGAACTAGAAGTATGATATGTCAATAAAGGTATATCCTTTAGAAAAACTTTTCTCAAAATAGTTATTTTAAAAATGCTATAAAATGTTTCACTAAGAAGTGAACCATATGTTGGATATACTCAGTATGCTTGGATGTTATTTTTACTTTTGAATACTATTGAAGTTCACATGATATTAAGTTAATACAATCCTTTTATATGGTTGTGCCTTCATGGAAGAATTTAGTTTTTGATCAGTATATTTCCTAATATTTCCATCCCTCGTGCACCTCAGGAGGCCCCCCGTTAAGTATGAGTGTATCTTGGTTTTCCTTATGTTTCATTTCTCCAAGATAAATTAGTTTCCTTGATGCTCATTTTCTGCAAGGTTTCTTCCAAGTATTTTATTTAGATACTTTGTTTTGCTTTGATTTATTTATGCATTGCCTTTTGCTCATTCCATTCTTATTCTTCTGTATATACAAGCACTTGAATAAACCTATAAAAGCAATGAAAACATTTATTAGTTTCTTCTTGATTTTAGTCTTTTATCTCTGCATTTAATTCGTCTCAAATTTATAGATAATGTACAAACATGAATGAATTATGAACTTTGAACATGCAAACCATTCACTTCAATTTTATTTCAATCTCATAGATAAATGATATTTTGATTCAATCTCTGAGAATATAATTTTCTCATTGCTATAGAATAACATGTATTTATTTTCCTTAACACAAAATTCAATTGCTTCTTTAGAAACTAGAGTTTAAAAACTTTCCTAGAACATAGTTTTCAATTGAGTATTCATAAAATAGACTTTATGGCTTTCATAGGATAAATATATCTTCATGTTCATTATAATAAAATTTAAGAAGTCTTTCATAGAATAGACTTAAGAAGATATTCTAAAGCTTTCATAACATAGATTTAGAATAAGAACTTTAAGCTTTCATAGAAATGATATAAGAATCTAGCATAAGAGAATCTAGTCATCTTTCATAACATAGAATTGGTGTCATACATTATAATTAAATTTATTCTTCATACAGTAGAAAATGTGCTTTCATTTCATTTAGATTAAAATTTACTCACTTGCTAATTTAGAATCTAGTTCTTTCCATAGATCAAATCCTTTTGCCTTTCTAGAATAATTTATGCTTTCATAGAATAACAAAGTTTGTGTCCTTATTTTGGATATCTTTTCATGATTAAGATTTCATTTCAGTCTCTCATTTTTTTCAATAGATTAAATTTTCTTTTAGTTTTTTTTTTGTATCCCAAAGGAACCCAATAGCCTGCATGAAATGTAACTAGTAAATAAATCTCTGGGGGTCTACGACCTGTCCTCCTCTCTATAAATCGGTCGCAATCGCGCGGCGGGGAGGTGGGGGAGGGGGGGGGGATTTAAACCTTGTATCTCTCAGTTTTCATAGATTTCACATTACTTCAATAACCAATTGAGCTGCCCCCCTTAGACTAAATTTCCTTTAAAAATTGAAAGTGAATTTCTTAGCATATATTGTGTAAGTGTGCTTGACAAATGTATGAACCTAGATTGATAATTTAATATTGAGTAATTTAACTCACAATTGAATTGTGAAACATTTTTGGTGCCATTTTCGGGGAAGTATACATAGGAAATTACTTTTAATTAGAATGTCTTTTTATTTTACACAACTCTGATTAGGAGTGATAAGATGAGAGGTAAGAAATTGCACATCACGATTGTGGGGTTATTCGTAACCAAAGTTGTTGCAATTACATCTTATTTTAGCTACATTCATTTTTAGATGCATTATTACAAATCTTATTTAAAAATCATTTAGAATGCATGTATAGAGAAAGATATTTGTTACACAAAAATATCGTCACCTTGATTATTTGTAGTCGGTATGGGTCTATCACCGCCTATACCAGCTTCCTAAGCAAGTCTCAGACCTCAGCTCTTCAAAACAAGCTTTGGAAATGAGAGAAAGACATCAAAAAGCAATGTACCTCTGGTTCCGCACTTTCTCTCACTTTTTCCTACGGGCCTGCACCTTTTGTTCAAAGTATCTGCATACTTATACGCTCTGTATGTAAAGGGGAGGATGCGTACCCCTGTGAAAGTCAAAAGGCGCAATTTTTATCTTAAAAAACTAGCTTTGGGTTAATTCTAGATGTTTCTAGAAGGAATTTTGACATAGATTGTTCACTCCAAAATGGTTCATGCATCCCATAAGAGAAGGAGCTAATCCCTTGTTAGGAGGAGCTATCCCTTTGAAGGAGGATTCTATCCCTTTGAAGGAGGACCTAGTAA
>APFE030071166.1:0-27771 GCA_000404065.3 Pinus taeda
CATGCTATATTAAAGGCTATTTCACCTACCTTGTTGATCATATGTTCCAAGCACAAACTCAAAATACTATATGGAAGACACATGATCCTCATGCATGGGAGACATAACATATACTTTTTCTTGGAGAGTTTCTTTCCTTGTCACTCTTACATTCTTCCTCATGCTGAAAGAACACATGCCTCCATAGCTGGAATTCCATAAAACTAAACTAAGAAACCAATGATCTTCAAATATGTGTGATTTTGTGCCAAGCTAGAGGTGTTGTGGCATAAGTGGAAGAAAGGATTTTTTTTTTAATTTGAAGAGAGAGTTGTATAGTAAGAAACATGAAATCTCATTACCCACTAATTTAAATCAATGTTCACTGTAAATGAGATCAGATATCCTTGAAATCACATTATACACTTGGCTGATTCATCACTACAATGAGTGAAGGTATAAGAATTTTAGGGATACCCAAAGAGAAGTCAGTAGTTAAAATTCTTTATGCCAACACTATGGAACTAGAGGGAATGGATTCAATGGAGATCAAGACCTTGCATTCTGTTCTGCTAAGTGGAAGAGGTTTCTCCTTTTCTGAATGTTGAATGTTATGCTTAACTGTTATAAACCATAATAAGCACCAAAAATATTGCTTGAGAAGCAATATGGGAGTTGAATCCAAAAGAGGAATAGGAAAGGGAGTCCCTGGGAAGGTAAGATAGGTTACTTAATATCCAACAAATGACCAAAATTACATCAATGGGACTTCTCGGTTCATAAGTGGTAGTACAAAGAGGGATTTCAAAGGCTAGCCCTATAAAAGCAAGAACCAATCCTACTAAAAAATATCTAAGCATGACTATCACAATGCTAAGAAGAATAAATACAAAGATTTGGAGCCAAGTAAAATAGAATCCTCAATGCATTGAATTCCCACTATTAAAAAAAGGGTATTCCTTTAAAGCCAAAATAGAAGCTATCCTACCATCTCAGGCTCTGGATAGAAATTTGGGTAAGATAGATGGATTTTGTCTGGGATAAGTCTCTCTATAAGGAAAAGAGGGTCCTTTGCATGGAGCTAGTATAAGGTAGTTACCTAAAAATCTAGCATGAGTTATCTTGAAACCCCATACGAAAACATCACATGTGTTCTCTTATCAAAGGATGGGCTTCCTCTCATAACCCAATATATCATTGCTGCCTTGTATCCCTTGCAAAGGTTCAATATTTTGACCACACAATATTAAAATCTCTTTCACCTACCCTATTGATCATATGTTCCAAGTACAAACTCAAAATGTTATATGGAAGACACATGATCGTCATGCATCTGAGGCATACCATATGTTTTTTCTTGCAGAGGTTCTTTCCTTGTCATTCGTACATTCTTCCTCATGTCGAAAGAACACATGCCTCCATAACCTCCATTCCATATAACCAACCCAGGAAGCCATTGATCTTGAAAGATGTGTGATTTTTTCCAAGCAAGAGGTGTTGTGGTAGAAATGGAAGGAAATCATTGTGTTTAAACTTTTAAGAGAGCGTTGTAGAGTAAGAAACATGAAATCTATTACCCACTTGATTAAATCAATGTTCACTGCAAATGAGCTAAGGTATATTTGAAATCACATTATCCACTTGTCTGATTCATCACTGTAATGAGCCGAGGTATACGAACTTAAGGAATTCCCAAAGAGCAACCAGTAGCTAAAATTATTTATGCCAACACTATGGAACTAGAGCAAATGGATTGAATGGAGATCATTAGCTTGCGTTATGTTTTCCTATGTGGAAGAGGTATGTCATTGTTTAAATGTAGGGTGAGATACCTAGAGAATCTTTCAATGAGGGAAAACATTGTTGGTGTCTATTTTTGGATACATTTTTTAGTATTGTGGGTTGGTATGTATGAGAAATAAATCCAACAGCCATCCTTAGTCCTTGTGTCTCATAACCCAGTTTAGCATTGGAATTTACAGCAGATGTCTATTGTTGGGAAATTGATCACTCATTTCTCACTAATTAGATAGATATATTCATGGAAAATATGAGGGATTATCATCATTCTCATGCTAGTTCTCTCTCTTTCGTACCTTTGCTAAATAATTCCCTTGACATGTTATATTTTATAGCTACAGTCAATATTCATCATTGAATTAAACCACAAATTGTTGGAAATAATACTGAGAGGGGGGGTGAATCAATATTAGTCAAGTCAATAACCTTTTTCTTTTCATACTCAAATTTATATATGCTACTTCAATGAAGGTAACTCACATGTACACACAATTATGTTTAAGGAAACAAGCATATATCCAACAAACTAATGATTCAGTTAATTCATAATATGTTGATCTTTAATCTGTGCATCAATACTTTATTAAATATTAAACAGTAACCATGTGCAGTTAATAACGGAATGAACCATCACACATATACACCAAGATTTAAGGTGGAAAGCCAATGTGGGTGAAAACCACCTACTGCTGTGATCTCTCTCTTCTTTTAATAATAAGAAAATTGGTTTACAACATTGTACTGGTGCAGACTCATACTAGTACACAGGCTTCTATTTGCAGAAGGTTACTACCTTCTCCCATTCTCCATCTTCTACTAGAAAGGAGCTACAACCCCTAGCTCTTGTACTAGCTGATATGTTTACTAGTACGTAGGTGCTGACCCATAAAAGGCTACAACCTTCTCTCTTCCTCCAGGGACCACATTTCATAAATTTTCAGACTTGATGCCTCTGGTACAGAACAATACACATGAAGGCCTCGTTTCATCTAATTTTCATATTGGACCCATTATCAACATTGAAGCTCAAAATCAATCACCACTGCACTACAACCATCAAATACATATGCATTAACCAATCATTGAAACTCAATCATAAATCTCTAAATCACCGATAATTGAATCACTGAAAGCCCATCGTCACTGAAGCAAATCACAATAAATCAATCTGAACATTCAGTATATTGTCATCAAACTACAGTCACCAGAACACAGAGCAAAACCCAGAATTCTGCAACAACAGTCAGATCCACCTATAACTTCAAATATCACATTACATAATGTATATACTACTTAGATGTCTTGAACTAGCATGTATACGCGCTTTTATCAAAGCCAACCAACCTATATGTTTGTAAATATTAATTCATAATTTTACAGCTATTCTAGACTTCAGTCATACCCAAATCATAACATTTATAGAACAACACATGCGTCAGTATTCACATCTAGAATAAACAGGATCAAACAATATAAATATACTTCATTTCAAGCCTTAAGATCATGATCCATTATTAGATATTATCCTCCACCAACCGCTAAGGTTCATCATTGGTTAAGATCAAACAAAGCACCATAAGCCTAACCTACATGCTGGATCTCATGCTTCATTAGATAGTCAATACTTGCATAACTGGCCTAATGATCTTCTCCTCCTTTTATAGTTTCAGGCCTTTCTCAATACCATGGACCAAAACCACTTAGGACCAATACCTTGGACCAAATACCTAGGGTTAATATCTCGGACCAAATTCCTTGGACCAATACCATGGATCAAAATACCATGGACCAAAAACTTAGTTTTCCAAGGTATACACGCCTTTCCTTTTGTGAATGTGCATGTGTACGTATACGCTACTTGCGGTCAGTGAACCTGCGTGTATACGCAACTTGGTCAAGGTGAACCTGCATATAACTTTCTTTTTTCATTATTTGTAGTTTGATCTATAACTCTTTGTTGTTAACCTGTTGCACTGTGAATTGTCATCTGAGAGAGTTTCCATTGTACATTACTTATGAGTTGATTCCTTTGAACTGCCGTGAATTTTGTCATAACTGTCATGCATTCTATCACATCTAATATCTCTTCTGTAGATTCATCTAGTTACCGTATACAAGTGAGTTTTTTTGCTACAAGTGGGTTGCCATCAAGTATGACACATGCATCCTAATGCCAACAATCTCCCCCTTTGAACTTGATGGCAACCATGTTGGTGTTGATTACTGCAAGTTGTAGAAATTATTAGAGATAACAAGCAACACCAAAATACTCTCCCCTTTTGACATCAAGGGAAAATGGTGGACTAGGATATTCTCCCCCTTTGATATCAAGGGCAAAAGGATGACCAAAGAGAAGACTTTCGTATCAGAACAACTGAATATAAAAATTGATCATGCTCCCACTAAGCACATGCTGAATTTTTCTGATTAAACTCCACCTTTTTACATGTTGAGATGCACTATATCATCCATGCTCCCCCCTGAGCACATGCAGAGTCTGCACATATTTTTCAAAAGAATAACATGACTTTATAACTCAACTAAGTGACTTTGACCTTCCTATCACCAATGACTTAAACATATATCAATCTCCCAACCAAGTCGGGATATACCTAATTTGACTCATCCTCCCAACCAAGTGGGGATATACCTAATTTGACTCATCCTCCCAACCAAGTGGGGATATACCTGATTTGACTCATCCTCCCAACCAAGTGGGGATATACATGACTAAAATATATCAATTATTACATCATCCTTCCCATGCATAGTGGGGTTACAAATTACATCAGGGTCTCATCAAAAGACTACAACAGACAGAGACAAATTATTACATCATGGGTCTTTATATGACTTTTACATTGAATGATATACATGACATTTATAACAGAGACCAAATGTCTAAAAAAGACCATGATAGTCATCAACAACTATCATACACCATGTATGATCTACTTTATAAGCATTTGTCAACAACATCTAGACCAGCAACCTGTATATGTCTATCATTAGTTCCCAAGATATGACAGTGTAAATATCATCAACCTATGACAAGGTATGTTTGCATATAGATATCAACTCATCCTCTTCATCTCATCAAGATCAACTTGCTTCGTTTCCTTAGTAGAAAGAGCCTTATCATAACCTTCCATGAATAAACTAAGCATATGTCATATCTCCAAGAGGTAGCACAAAATCATTCACATCATATCATATGTATGTGAAAACACCATAGACATCATCTATGATCATTATCAAGAACTGCATGATCTTTTCACAAGAATCTTCAATATATCAACCATTATCATCACTAGGGAAAATCACACATCTGATAAGTATCAACCATGATAGTCAACATATGTGAGTATCAACCAATCATAATAAGTTAAGAACTCATCATCATTATGTGATTAAGTAAGCCATGTCTTCAAATAACTATGTCTTCATGCAACCTACAATAACACCATTCTCTTGGCCAACCAACAATATTTATCAATATGCAACTTAAGTAATAATCCATGTATCCAACATAATGTTTGTCCATCAATTATGTATCTATCAAATCATAAGCGATGGTCATTTGTCCAGCTTTCTTGATACCATCAACAACAACAATCCTAAACGATGTGAGAACTATAGGAATCCTAAATCACAACTACACCATATGCATTTTTGAAGGCATGATGACACCAACATAAAAGAAATGAGTATCTTATCATCAAGTAATAAAGTTGTGTACTCAAGATTTGTACTTCTACTTGTCCTTATGAAGATCACCATGTAAGCAAATTATATGTATTGTATACATCATCAAAAACTAATCCACAATCATCCATAAATCTGATCTGAATAACAATTATGTAGCCCCAATCAATCTGAGATTTCATTATGAGCAACTTATAACCGTCACATAGCAAGATGTATCAATTAAACACTTTAGCAGTGATTAGGTACCAAAGACTTCTAAACGTAATGCCAACAATGCTTTGTTAAAACATAGCATGTTCTCTTCCTGAACATGTTCCATCTGTTCACTGTCAGATTTGATCATTGCATATATCAGTAACAAGTATCAAGGAATCCTCATCAATAAGATATACATCAAGTTAGCAACAACTTGTGAGGATCAAAATACTTCTAAATAACATCCACAGATTGTAGCCATCCACGACAGTGAAGATAATTGATAATTGTCTGAATCATATCACATCAGTTTTTTTGAGACTATCCCACAACATTTTTCTCAAACTATATATACGCGACTGTGTAGCTTCGAACTCGTGTATATACCCAACTTGTCTTCATGAAAATTGCGTATGAGATTTGGAACATTTAAGTTTCATACTTTTGGCTTACCCTGACTCTTTCATGTCTATACACTGTGTCAAACCACATTTGTTTTACTGTACTTCCTTCTTCTTCCAAAACTTCAAGTGTGATGATGTTTTCTCCTTTTGGTATGGTTCCCAGAGTTTTCCCCTGCATTCCTTTGCTATATGTCCAAACCTATTACATGCATAACATCTTACATGTTTCATATTTCTTCTATAGCAGTCAATGGCTTTGTGACCAAACATATTGCAAGAAAAGCAATATCCCTTAAAGTACCTGGAAGCTGATGATCTTTTTGTGTGATGATCTTGAACCATTCTACTTCTGCATCTCACTATAACATGTCCAAGATTATGACATATAAAACATTCAACATTATTCATTTGAGGAAATGACCAACCACAATTAGGAGTAAAAGATTTTCTTTGAAGAATTTATTTCCTTGGTTGTTGATGGAGTTGACCTCTCATCTACTTGTTGAGCATTCCAAATTTTGCATTAGAGTTTCTTGATTCACGTTCAACAAATTCATGAAAACCCAGATCAGTTTTGATGGCAGGAGACCTTTGACTACTAAGAATATCATCCAAAATCTTATTTCTATCTTGAAATCGTAAAATCTTATCCTTTTCTTCTAATTTACCTTTTAGGATATTTACCTCAACCTGATATTGCTCCTCCTTTTAAAGATACTATTTTTTCATGATTTCTTCAGCTTTTATTCCTTCTTCCATCTATTGCCTTAATTCAAGAACTTTGTTTTCTTGTTCTTCAAGAGCTTGGAGTAGTTCTTCATTCTGCTTACTTGATTTTTCAAGATCTTATTTTAAAGAGAGGATCTTAGCCTCAAGACTTTCATAGTAACTGGATCTATGTTTAAGTTTCTTGATTGTTGTGCTCCTTTTATTTACTTTATTCTTAATGATGTCACTTCATCTTGTAGCTTTTGACATTAATCTTCCTTTTCCTTGTTTCCTTCCTCTAGTTGAGCTTTTAGTTTGGTAACTTCTTCTTTGAAGGCACACTCCCTTTTGTCCAGTAGATCTTGTTGATCTCTAATTTTGTCTGTGAGCCTTTTAAATTCTGCCTTTATTTGATATCTTTCTCTCTCACCCATAAGAGAAAATTCAGTTGTTTCGCTATCACTTTCATCATCTTCAAATGGACAGAGAAATGTATCACTAGATGATCCAGGTGGATCTTCAGACACCATGGCATGAACACTTAAAAATCAAAGTGATCAGAATGACTTCGAACGAGGACTAAATAAAAGAGCTCATCTTCCTAATCGTGGAAGTGCAAATGGTTCGTCAATCCAAATCCAGATGATGAAGCTATCGCGAAATGAAGGTCAGCTTGTTCCTTAAGAAAATGAGACATTTTCTCATAAAAATGGCTTTTTTTGGCCTTAAAGGAAAATCGTAATCGGCATAGTCCAAAGGGCAGACTTAAGGCAGGCCTTTAGGAGCCCCGATCAGTGATACCTGATATCGGAGTCGGGGGCATGATAGTTGTGATTGGTGCTTTACAATTATGTGATCAGCGATGAACGAGAATTTAGACACTGTGATTCATGATCACCGATATCGGGGATAGGAGCGATCGAAAATTGGGTCAGCACATGCCCATGTATTAGTGAAGGAACCGGGCTGCAGTGATAGTGATATAGCGATTAAATTACAGTCGTCTGATCCGTAACCGATCAACAGTCTAGATCTAATCAGCAAGATCGGCGATTGGCAATTAGCGACATGCGATCCTGACTTGCGATATATCCCGGACCTAATAAATTTTTAAGTCTGATTTTATAAATTTTGAAATCTGAACTATCGGATTTTTCAAAATTTTTCCAGGTTTTGTCATATCATTGTAAAATGATAAAAAGCCTATTTTTTACGGTTGTTGAAATGATCGATGCTTCTAAGAAAATGGCCTCTATTCTAAACAGAAACGACCCTAATTTTGGTGCGGCCATGTCCCAAATCTGTTATAAAACACGATGGGTAACAGAGAGAAAAAGGGGGGTGTGCTAGAGGAGGAGATCATGTGCTAGAGAGCCCAGAAGCCTATTAATGGTGCCCAAAGCATGGATGTAGAGAGCTAGGGAAGGCGAAAGACTGTGTAAATAGTGGGTGACAGCAGTATGATGGAAAGCCCAAGAGGCTGCATGGATAGGTATGGAGGAAGAAGTTGGAGAGCCTGCGTGCAAAAGAGAGCTTGAAGCTCGTGCAGCACTTGAACCTGAGAAAGCCACAGAGCCATTTAGGCTATAGCATAGATAGCCATAGAGGCACATCGCTTGAAAGTTAGGTAGATCCATAGCTCCAATGAGATAAGCTAGACCACTATAGAGCCGAATTGCTAGAGCGCTACAGAAGCCGAGAGTCGAGAGTAGCTCCTCTCTTCATGATCGATTATTCTTCTATGATCAATTCCTCTTTATGATCGATTCATCTGTTGATTAATGCTTCTTTGATTGATTCTTCTTTGATCACTTATTCTTATTACATATTGATTCTGTGAGATCAATGTTTCAGTAGGCTTCAACACTTTGACAGTTGCTTCAGAGCAGTGCTTCTTCATATGGCCATTTGTAGTGAGGCCATGACAGATTGGGAGTGGATTGTGCCTGCACAATGATGATGTGAACAGATGTTCACTATGGATCGTTTTATCCACTTCTTCATTCATATCTTCAGATGGCCCATGGTTGGTCTGAGGTATATACTTATTTCAGATATTTTTTCTTTTACATTATGCTGCAGATCCTAGATTAATATTGATGCAGGATCTTCTTTATTTTCATGTTGTCATGATTCCGTGCTTCATGTTATGATGAATCTTCATATGATGTACTTTATACATTGAGATCCCTTATTGTATGTTTTTGGGATACTCTTATTGTCATTTTGCATGTGTTTTTCTTTGACATCCCTTTTGTGCCTTGCTGGTGGGATGCACACCATGCATGTTTTTGTGTCATATGGATAGGAGTTTTGATTGAGAGTTCTAGTTGTGGCATATCTCTTAGAGCCACTCTTGCGTGAGGGCCTTCTTCCTTGTATGATTGAGACAACAAACCCTTGTGTACATCACTTTTATTAATAGCACCTAATACAACAGCCTGCACCACCTTGATTGGGGCTCGGAGACGTAGTCCCTCCTAGAAGAACTCCATTAACAATGACTTGTGTTTCATGTGCTGATGATTGTTATGTTCCTCTTCCTTACAGTCTCCAGTTGTATTTTTTAATGTTCTTTTAAGATTCAATTTTAACACATCACAAAAGTAGAAGGTCTTGGAAAGGTCCTTCTTCACACCTGGACCTGGATCAAGTGGTATCAGAGTAGGTCTTAACGTTGATGTGAATTGCAGTGTGAACAATGATAGAGGACGAAAGAGCAATGTATGAGACCATGCTTAACATTTCCAAGAAAGTGGAAATCATGTATAAAACTCTACAGAAAGAAACAAAGGAAAAGGAGCATTTACAACTTCAGTTGAAAGCCACAGAAGAGGCTATGAAAGAACTAAAGCAAGACAGACATAATCTTCAAACAAAAAATGATGAATTGAAGATGCATCTACATGAAGAGAAGGAGGAGAAACAAAGTTTTCTACTACAACTGCAAGCAAAGGACAAGGCCTTGGAAAAGCTACAGCGAGATCCATGTGAGGTAAAATGTAGTTCTCCATCTTCATGTATTTTTCCTGATGATGATTTTGCTGTGTTTGAAAATCACACCACAAGAATTGGCTCCAAAATGTTGAAGAGAATGGGGTATGAAGGAAAAGGGTTGGGTGTTAATGGCCAAGGAATTGTAAACCCAATCAAAGTAGAGGAATTACCCCGTCAGGCAGGACCTGGGTATATCAGGAAAGAAGTTAGAGAATGCGATCCACCAACAACGGATGATGAGAAACCCTCATCAGTTCTTTCCAAATCGAAAGAGAAGGTAAAAGATGTCGATTTCCTTTCAATTTCATCTTCGGAGAGTATGATGTTTGTTGGATATTTGGGGATCCCAATTACAGGGATAAACATGAGGCTCCTTACAAAGACAAGGCATGAGGAGAAAGAACTTGGTGTTAATCACCAAGGCATCACACAACCTTTGGATGTTGTGCATGAACCTCGATTTGCAGGCTCGAGGTACACTAAAGGAGAGTGCTCAAAGGTGTCAGAGTCGTCCGAGACTTCATCGAGGAGAGAGAATGATGGAAAAGCATCCCCATCATCCCATGGCAGTTTCCATTAGAGGGAGAGAGCTGAAGCAAGATCTCATCGCCATACTGAAATCAAAGATAGCAAAGGAAGTTATAATCACTTTTGATCTTTGAATGTTCATTTTGATTACGATCATGTTGTTAATGATAAACAAAGATTAAGGCATCGTAAAACCTGCACCTTTTGTGGTTTACCTAACCATACCTTTTCTAATTGTTGGAAAAGGATGGTAGCACTCATAAGGATGAGGCGTGAAAGACCCTCTCAAACACATGAAAAGAAATAGGTTAATCAGATATGGAGGAAGAAAGCCTACTGCAATCACTGTGACATAAATTGTCATCAGAGAACCACTTGCTGGAAGCTCCATCTAGAGCAGCGCCTTAAAGGCAAAGCATCGGTGTGTGAAGCAGGAAGAGCAATTGTTCAACAAGAAAAACCACCTCAAGGAGGTGACCCATTCACATTGATAAGTGAAAAATGGTTTTTTTGACTACTTGTCTTTTCATGGTCATTCTTTGTAAATCATTTGTTGCATTTTTAGAGTGTAAAAGTGGTGATGGGTTTTCCATCACTTGTTCAACAATAATGATGTTTGGTCTTATTTGGTGTCGCATGTTAAATTGTGAAAATGATGTCATGCTTCCATCCAGAGATGGAATTTGACGGGCAAATTGCCCGTCACGAGCCATTTTACCCGTATTTAATGTTTGAAAAATTGAAATGACTGTCTTTTGTGACGTGCAATAAAGTTTATAAAACGTTGTTTTGGCGGTTTGTATTTTACCCAAAATGTTAGTAAGGCTTTACCTTACCCTGTTGAATAATTAGATATAATGTTTATCTTAAAATTTCGAGAAAAACTTAGAATATCTTAGACTTCAACTTTATTTAATTTTAGTAATAATTACGTGAGACATATGATTGTCTTAGAAATTTACTTATAAGCTTTATTCAACTTTACTAATAATTAACGTAAAATATATGATTGTTTTTGAAATTTACTTATAATTGAAAAAGTCAAAGTTTTTGTTTTATCCAATGTTATTTATAATATATGCCTTTTCCTTTGATAGGATTTGCGCAGAATTATAGGATTTGCACAGCCGATTTTGGCAGAATTCTTCCACACTACCTGAGTTAGTGAAGGGTTAATTTATTATGAGAACATCACTCTTGAAGGGAAAAATTTTTAATATAACGTTTCTTGACGGGAAGCATAAGGACCCAAAACGTCAAAAAAAAATTGTATGACGGGTAAAGAGAAATCCAAATTCCTACCCTGCTTCCATCATGTGTCTAAACAATAGTTTTTGGCCTTATGTATGTAAATCATGCATTGCAGTGATAATATGTTTCCCATCACTTTTTCAAGAAACCATGACGAGTTGTCCTTATTGTCATATCTGGAGTATTATGTCCATATTATTGTAAACTTGACCACTAAGTATGAGTTATAAACTCGTGGAAAGTATGGGACGTTTAGGTCTTTAGTTTGGTTATGTTATTCAAAGCATGTGTTTTGCAAATAGTGTACTACAGGTTGCAGAAGTAGCAAATGTCAGTTCATCACTTAAGGCTCCGAAGAACAAAAGTGAAGGAGATGGAAGTGAGACCTTTCAGGACATTTGTGATGTAGACAAGGTACAGAGAAAGATGGAGATTACTTTTTATGCTTTTGGAGGACCAAAAGCTCCTTAGTGGGGAGGATTGATCCAGGTGGATCTTCAAACACCATGGCATGAATGCTCGAAAATCATAGTGATCATAATGACTTTGAACTAAGACTAGATTGAAGAGCTTATCTTCCTGGTCATGGAGGTGTAAATGGTTCGTCAATCCAAATCTGGATGATGAAGTTATCGTGAAATGAAGGTCAGCTTGTTCCTTAAGAAAATGAGACATTTTCTCATAAAAATGGGTTTTTTTGGCCTTAAAGGAAAATTGCAATTGGCATAGTCCAAAGGGCAAACTTAAGGTGGGCCTTTAGGACCCCCATCAGCAATCCCCGATATCGGAGTCGGGGGCATGATAGTTGCGATCAACGCTTTACAGTTATGTGATTGGTGATGAAAGGGACTTTAGACCCTTTGATTAGCGATCAACGATTAGCGTCGGCACATGCCCATGTATCAGTGAAGGACCTAGGCCACAACGATAGCGATATAGTGATTAAATCACAACCGTTTGATCCGGAACCGATCAATGGTCCAGATCTAATCATCGAGATCGGTGATCGGCGATCGGCAACATGTAATCCCAACTCGCGATATATCCTAGACCTAATAAAATTTTAAGTCCGATTTTATAAATTTTGAAATCTGAACTATCGGATTTTTCAATGATTTTTAGAGTTTTTCCGGCTTTTGTCATATACGTTGTAAAATGATAAAAGGCCCATATTTTATGGTTATTGAAACGGTCGATGCTTCTAAGCAAATGGATTCTATTCTAAACATAAACGACCCTGATTTTGATGTGGTCGTGTCCTAAACATGTTATAAAACATGATGGGTAATAGAGAGCCGAAGGGGAGCATGCCAGAGGAGGAGATCCTGTGCTAGAGAGCCCATAAGCCTGTTAATGGTGCCCAGAGCATGGATGCAGAGAGCTGGGGAAGGCAAAAGACTGCATAAACAGTGGGTGAGAGCAGTATGACAGTAAGCCTGAGAGGCTGCATGGATAGGTATGGAGGAAGAAGCTGAAGACCCTATGTGCCAGAAGGAGCTTGAAGCTAGCGCAGCACTTGAACCCCAGAAAGCCACAAAGCCATTTAATCTATAGCGTAGATAGCCATAGAGGCACAATGCTTGAAATTCAGGTAGATCCAGAGCTGCAATGAAATAAGCAAGAGCGCTATAGAGCCGAATAACCAGAGAGCTACAGAAGTTGAGAGTCCAGAGCAGTTCTTCTCTTCATGATCGATTATTCTTCTATGATCAATTCCTCTTTATGATCGACTCATCTGTTGATTAATGCTTGTTTGATTTATTCTTCTTGCATATTGATGTTGTGAGATCAGTGTTTCGGCAGGCTTCAACACTTTGACAGTTGCTTCAGAGCAACACTTCTTCATATGGCCATTCATAGTGAGGCCGTGACATATTGGGAGCAGACTGTGCCTGCACAATGATGATGTGAACATATATTCACTGTGGATCGTTTTATCCACTTCTTCCTTCATATCTTCAGATGGCCCATGGTTTGTGTGAGGTTTATGATTATTTCATATATTTCTTCTTTTACATTATGCTGCAGATCCTAGATTGATATTGATGCAAGATCTTCTTTATTTTCATGTTGTCATGATTCCTTGCTTCATGTTATGAGGAATCTTCATATGATGTAATTTATACTTTGAGATCCCTTATTGTATGATTCTGGGATACTCTTGTTGTCGTTGTGCATGTGTTTTGCTTTGACATCCCTTTTGTGCCTTTTTAGCGGGATGCGCACCATGCATGTTTTGTGTCATACTGATAGGAGTTTTGATTGATAGTTCTAGTTGTGGCATATCTCTTAGAGCCACTCCTACGTGAGGGCCTTCTTCCCGATATGATCAGGACAATAGACTCTTGTGTACATCACTTTTATTGACAACACCTATTGCAATGGCCTACACCACCTTGATTGGGGCCCAGAGACGTAGTCCCTCCTGGACAAATTCCGTTAACAACGGCTTGTGTTTCATGTGCTGATGATTGTTATGTTCCTTTTCCTTACAATCTATAGCTATATTTGTTAATGTTCTTTTAAGATGCAATTTTAACACATCACGAAAGTAAAAGGTCTTCGAAAGGTCCTTCTTCACACCTGGACTTGGATCACCAAAGGATAACAAATTCATACCTGATAGTTATTTTATTTGTTCATCTTCATTTTGAGGTTATTATGAGTCTGAAGAGTTGCTTCCACATAATCCCCAATCGACTCTCCCACTGTCATAGTTCCTTTGAGATGTCTTCTTCTTCTTAGACGCTTTCTTCTTTAGCTTCTTTCCCATTGTTCTACAAATATCCTTCAAGCGATCAAGCTTCTACGAAAGGACCTAATCTGATACCAATTGTTGGAAATAATACTCAGGGGGGGGGGGGTTGAATCAGTATTAATCAAGTCAATAACATTTTTTCTTTTCATATTCAAATTTATATACGCTACTTCAATGAAGGTAACCCATGTGTACACGCAACTGTGTTTAAGGAAACAAGCATATATCCGACAAACTAATGATTCAGTTAATTCATCATATGTTGATCTTTAATCTGTGCATTAGTACTTTTTTAAACATTAAATAGTAACCATGTGCAGTTAATAACAGAATGAACCATCACACATAAGAAACACACATGAACACCAAGATTTAAGGTGGAAACCCAGTGTGGGTGAAAACCACCTACTGTTGTTGTCTCTATCTTCTTTTACTAATAAGAAAATATTTTTACAACATTGTACTGGTGCAAACTCATACCAATACGTAGGCTTCTACTTGAAAAAGGTTACTACCTTCTCTCATTCTCCAGCTTCTACTGAAAGGGAGCTACAACCCTCTAGCTCTTGTACTAGCTGATATGTTTACTAGTCTATAGGCACCGACCTACAGAAGGGTACAACCTTCTCTCTTCCTCCAAGGACCATGTTCCATAAATTTTCAAACTGGATGCTCCTGGTACACAACAATACACATGAAGGCCTCATTTCATCTAATTTTCATATTGGACCCATTATCAACATTGAAGCTCAAAATCAATCACCACTGCACTACAACCATCAAATACATCTGCATTAACCAATCATTGAAACTCAATCATAAATCTCTAAATCACCCATAATTAAATCACTGAAAGCCCATTGTCACTGAAGAAAATCATAATCAATTCATTTCAACATTTAGTATACTGTCATCGAACTGCAGTCACCAAAACACGGAGCGGAACCCAGAATTCTGCAACAATAGTCAGATCCACCTGTAACTTCAAATATCATATTACATAATGTATATGCTACTTATATTTTTTGAACTAGTGTGTATATGCGCTTTTATCAAAGCCAACTGGCGTATATGTCTGTAAATATTAATTCATAATTTTGCAACTATTCTAGACTTCACTCATACCCAGATCATAACATTTATAGAACAACACATGCGTCAGTATTTAGATCTAGAATAAACATGATCAAACCATATAAATATACTTCATTTCAAGCCTTAAGATCCTGATCTATCATTAGATATTATCCTCCATCAACCGCTAAGGTTCATCCTTGGTTTAGATCAAACAAAGCACCATAAGCTAATAACCTACATACTGGATCTCACACTTCATCAGATATTCAATACTTGCACATCTAGCCTAATGATATTTTCCTCCTTTTATAGTTTTAGTCCTTTCTCAATAACTTGGACCAAAACCACTTAGGACCAATACCTTGGACCAAATACCTAGGGTCAATATCTCAGATCAGATTCCTTTGACCAATACCATGGATCATAATACCATGGACCAAATACCTCGGACAAAAAACTTAGTTTTCTAAGGTATACGCGCTTTTCCTTCTGTGAAAGTGACTGTGTATGTATACGCTACTTGCAGTCAATGAACCTACATGTATACGCAACTTGGTCAAGGTGAACCTGCGTATACCTCTATTTCTTTATTCTTTGTAGTTTGATCTGTATTTCTTTTTTGTTAACCTGCTACACTGTGAACTGTCATGTGAGACAGATGCCATTGTACATTCATTCTGAATTGATTCCTTTGAACTGCCCTGCATTTTGTCACAACTGTCATGCATTCTATCACATCTGATATCTCTTTTGTAGATTCATCTAGCTCCATATACAAGTGAGTTATTCTGCTACAAGTGGATTGCCATCATGTACAACACATGCATGATAATGCCAACACAAATATGGGGGCATGCCTTGAATACCCCTACCATATAGACCTTGTCAATAGCTTTCAAATGGCCCAAACAGAGAATGCCCCCCATCAGTGTTTGTAAGTGAATTTTCACTTTCCTGCATTGGTGTATCATAGTCATTTGTCATGCATATCCCGTGAAAAAATTTGTTTGAAACTCTGTTATGAGGTTATTATGGTGATAATATGAAAGATTCAAAGAAATAGTCATCGTGAATGGAGGAAATCCTAGTTAGATTTTCAAACAATACATACTAGAGCCCCCTAGTAGATCAATAATCTTCCAAAGCTTCTAGATTCTTGATTATATGTACGAAGACTCTACGAGCACTTGCATCCTTGTGATATCTCTCACTTGTGAGAAAAATAAGGTCTACTTTCAGCCATTTGCTCATGCAGGAAAAGGAAGAAGACAATAAATCTTTCAACATTTGTAGCTCTTTATCAGTTTTTGGTTATAGAAGAACTATGCCACATTAGACTATATGATTTCCTGTAAAACAATGTGAAATTCTTTGATAATTGAGACTCAATTTAGATTAAAAAGTGGAATAACTTTACTTTGTAGGGAAACAAACTTATTACAAGATGACTAATGAGAAAAACATGCATTTGCAATGCAACTATAAAATATACTACTCGAACGGATGATCTATATAAGTATGTGTCAAAGGAAAACTAAATTCAGCCAACTTCAGTCCACTCCTAAAAAATGTATTGTAGGCAAACGAATTTGCAACTAACCAACCAATGTGAACTGAATTTTCAATGAAATTATCAAGTGTACTACACAAATTGAAGATATATATACCAAAAACAAGAGCAATTATCAACCAAAATTAAGACATCACATTTGTAAAATGCCAGTCATTGTATAATCGGCTATATCAGATGTTCTCTAGTGTAATATGGATCCAATAACTTGATCAATTACACCATGATAGGAAAATAAAATACCTAGAAGAGCTTAGGATACCTATTGGAAACAAAAATAAATCAGGGAGGACTTCATCTACAGATAAGACAAATGTACGTGAAGGAAATGAATACCACTCAAACAAGTTGAGTGGGGGATTTCACAGGTGTTTGTAAATGAAAAAGGTGGAGCAAAATCCTTAAAGCATATGATGAAATAAGAGGAAAGCCCCCAGTACAATGTACTTACAAGCTTATAGCCAAGTGATAATTCGACAATAAACTCGAACCAATCACATATTTTTTATGTGCATATGTATTGTATTGTTTGAGGATTAAACGTAGTCTGAGAAGATAATTAATGTATCAACAAAGCGATCAAACCAACCTATATCAACTAAGCAAATTACAAATACTTACAACCCAGGATGGACGAATTTTGTGTAAAATTATTTTTCATTAACAGAAAAAGAGAGTATATTAAAAAGACATGACAGAAATTGTTTGAAAAAGTGCACGAAGTAATCAAAATTACAATCAGAAGTAGGAAAAAAACTATATTTTGCATGAACTCTCACTTCCAAAAGAGAAAAACCTGAACCAAAAACTTGTGCTGCTTGTAAATTTGAAGATTTCTTCTTGTGAAAATCAGACAAAATCGTGCATGGATGTAAGTTTAACAGTTTAGTTGTGGTGGGATCAATTGTGGGATCAGAACTGCCCTACTTATACTGACTAATGAGATTAGATCAGATATCAGATAATGGGGAGGGGTCAACACTTAGTTTACAATGAGGGACTTTACTCTCACTAACTACTTTCACCTACTACAACAACATGTATTACCTAAAAAAATCGTGCATGTATTTACTGAAAAAATTATGCATGTAGTTATCCTTCTTGTGAATATGTAAAATATCAATGAAAAATTTGAAATTTTAAAAAATCATGTATACTTTCTATTTTTGGAAAAATGGTATTTGGAATGGAATTGTAAGTAAAAGTTCTTTATGAATCATGCAGTGAAAAATCTAATTTTCCATTTTTTTATTTATGTCAAATAAGGAATTTAGTAATTACTTAAAGAAAAAAAGTAGAGATTTTTCCTTATTTCAAATAAGGAATTAGTTCAAATAAATAATTTAGTAATTATTAAAAAAATTAAAAGTAGAGGTTTTTTCTTTATTTCAAATAAGAAATTTAAGAATTTGTTAATTATTCCCTATCTCTATTTTTCTAGCAATATATACATGTCTCATATAAAACCTCAAGCAATACGCTTGGTAACACCCTTGAAATAATATTTACTCTCATTTATTAAATATTTTCTATTTCCACTTTTCAACTTCAGTCATTAAGAAATAAAAAATCTAGTTAACAATGAGTAAAATCCATCGTAAGTGTTATCTAAAGTCATAGTTATTTGATCTATTACAGATAATGAAACTATTTGTGAAATTAAAGATTTCAATATGTGACATAGTAATCAAGATCATTTATGGTAATTCTTACCTATAACTATTCATGTGATACATAACTTGGTTCAATTACAAGAGATATTGAATAATTAGGCCATGTTCATTTTAGCAATGATATAAACAATAAGATGCGATCCTAGTATCTTCTTTACAAATTCTCATTTTGGATAGTCTAATAAAAGGTGTTTTATTTGACCTTTGGTATTATTTAAGTTTATATTGTAACTTCTCTCCTATACATATTTATGTTCTTCTTGTCAAGCACATGGTAGCCCTTTGCCCACATGTCACCATTATAAAATGGCCTATCAACATCCACTGTTAGCTTACCTACTCAATTAATTTGGTTATTATATCCACTATCAACCACTTGGGAAATATCACATTAGTTTAAAACTTTCTTACTTGGCCTAGCATACAGACAAGCTCGTAGATTGAAGCCCAAATGTCTCAATACCCGATATCTTGAAAGGCCAATGGTCAGGCTATCAAGCCATCAGGCCCTCGAAAGAGGCCAAAGAGTGTCATTGATACTAATTAGCCGATATATTAACATCCAGAAGCCTAACATCCACGTCACTGCTATATGGTTACCACCTAGACATCACCTCGGCACCAAGTCAACCTTCCATTTCCATGTCAACATGCCACAACACTTGCTACATTGGTATGCCATGTTATCTAGACCCACATTGGTGCCACATCATAATGAGACCTTGGCATGTCAAATCAATTGCCACACAATTGACATGCGGTATCCCCGGGTCCATATCCACTCACCACATCATTACTCTATCGATATCAAGGTTTCTTGTTGGTGGCTAGTGTCCTACTTACTAATGTCTACTACCCAATATTGTGACATTTTGATAGGTCTATGTACCAACAACTAATACATTGGATTAGTGTTGGTTGACCTTGAGGTGTCCTTAATATAGTTAGCCCGAAATTTGACCTCTCGATGGACTATAGTCCCCAACCATCAAGTGAGAGTCCTTGAACCCTATATCTCCATGAGCTAATGGATAATGTAGATTAGTTGGGTCTTTTTGCACAATTAGGTGATGGGGAGCACTATTTGCCATCATTATAAGCCATAGGTATATAGATGTTGTATGGGTGTTAATGTGAGGATAATTTTTCCCCACAAGGATGGCTTTGTTTGGGGCCTTGGACATCATCTAAGGAGAAACACCATTATCATCCTAGGGCCTACGAATGGTTTTGGTGGGTTAGTAATAATGCAGACTATGCACATGGTACAAAACCACCTTCGAGTGCCTCTAAGGTGAATAGTTGACCTAGTGGTGCTCATCGCCAATATCAAGGTTTCTTGTTGGTGTCTATTGTCCTACTTACTAATTTCTACTACCCAATATTGTGACATTTTGATAGGTCAATGTATCAACAACTAATACATAGCATTAGCATTGGTTGACCTTGAGGTGTCCATAATACAATTATCCTTAAATTTGACCTCTCGATGGACTATAGTCCCCAACCATCAAGTGAGAGTCCTTGAACCCTCTATATCCATGAGCTAATGGATATTGTAGGATGAAATGCTAATATTGAGGACATTTTTGACATGGCATCTAGGTTATTTGTGGCTTTTTGCACAATTAGTTGATGGGGAGCACAGTTTTCCATCATTATAAAGCATAGGTATATAGATGTTGTATGGGTGTTAATGTGAGGATAATTTCCCCCCCCAAGGATGGCTTTGTTTGGGGCCTTGGACATCATCTAAGGAGAAACACCATTATCATCCTAGGGCCTACAAGTGGTTTTTTTGGGTTAGTAATAATACAGACTATGCATATGGTACAAAACCACCTCCCAATGCCTCTAAGGTGAATAGTTGGCCTAGTGGTGCTCATCGCCAATATCAAGGTTTCTTGTTGGTGGCTAGTGTCCTACTTACTAATGTCTACTACCCAATATTGTGACATTTTTATAGGTCGATGTACCAACAACTAATAAATTTCATTAGTGTTGGTTGACCTTGAGGTGTCCTTAATACGATTATCCCGAAATTTGACCTCTCGATGGACTATAGTCCCCAACCATCAAGTGAGAGTCCTTGAACCCTCTATCTCCATGAGCCAATGGATAATGTAGGATGACTTGTTAATATCGAGGACATGTTTGACATGGCATCTAGGTTAGTTGGGGCTTCTTGCACAATTAGGTGATGGGGAGCACAATTTGCCATCATTATAAACCATAGGTATATAGATGTTGTATGGGTGTTAATGTGAGGATATTTTTCCCCACAAGGATGGCTTTGTTTGGGGCCTTGGACATCATCTAAGGAGAAACACCATTATCATCCTAGGGCCTACGAGTGGTTTTGGTGGCTTAGTAATAATACAGACTATGCACATGGTACAAAACCACCTCCGAGTGCCTCTAAGGTGAATAGTTGGTCTATTGGTGCTCATCGCCAATATCAAGTTTTCTTGTTGGTGGCTAGTGTCCTACTTACTAATTTCTACTACCCAATATTGTGAGATTTTGATAGGTCGATATACCAACAACTAATACAGTGCATTAGTGTTGGTTGATCTTGAGGTGTCTTGAAATTTGACGTCTCGATGGACTATAGTCCCCAACCATCAAGTGAGAGTCCTTGAACCCTCTATCTCCATGAGCTAATGGATAATGTAGGATGATATGCTAATATCGAGTACATGTTTGACATGGCATATAGGTTAGTTGGGGCTTTTTTCACAATTAGGTGATGGGGAGTACAATTTGTCATTATTATAAACCATAGGTATATAGATGTTGTATGGCTGTTAATGTGAGGATAATTTTTCCCCACAAGGATGGATTTTTTTGGGGCTTGGGACATCATCTAAGGAGAAACACCATTATCATCGTAGGGCCTATGAGTGGTTTTGGTGGGTTAGTAATAATACAGACTATGAACATGGTACAAAACCACCTCATAGTGCCTCTAAGGTGAATAATTGGCCTAGTGGTGCTCATCGCCAATATGAAGGTTTCTTCTTGGTGGCTAGTGTCCTAATTATTAATGTCTACTACCCAATATTGTGACATTTTGATAGGTTGATGTACCAACAACTAATACATTGCATTAGTTTTGGTTGCCCTTGAGGTGTCCTTAATACAATTAGCCTGAAGTTTGACCTCTCAATGGACTATAGTCCCCAACCATCAAGTGAGAGTCCTTGAACCCTCTATCTCCATGAGATAATGGATAACGTAGGATGATATGCTAATATCGAGGACATGTTTGACATGACATCTAGGTTAGTTGGGGCTTTTTGCACAATTAAGTGATGGGGAGCACTATTTGCATCATTATAAACAATAGGTATATAGATGTTGTATAGGTGTTAATGTGAGGATAATTTTTCCCCACGGGGATGGCTTTGTTTGAGGCATTGGACATCATATAAGGAGAAACACCATTATCATCCTAGGACCTACAAGTGGTTTTTGTGGGTTAGTAATAATAGAGACTATGCACATGGTACAAAACCACCTCCCAGTTCCTCTAAGGTGAATAGTTGACCTAGTGGTGCTCATCACCAATATCAAGGTTTCTTTTTGGTGGATAGTGTCGTATTTACTAATGTCTACTACCCAAAATTGTGACATTTTGATAGGTCGATGTACCAACAACTAATACATTTCATTAGTGTCCTTGACCTTAAGGTGTCCTTAATACAGTGAGCCCAGAATTTGACCTCTCAATGGACTATATTCCCCAACCATCAAGTGAGAGTCCTTGAACCCTCTATCTCCATGAGCTACTGGATAATGTAGAATAATATGCTAACATCTAGGAAATGTTTGACATGGCATCTAGGTTAGTTGGGGTTTTTTGCACAATTAGGTGATGGGGAGCACTATTTGCCATCATCATAAACTATAGGTATATAAATGTTATATGGGTGTTAATGTGAGGATAATTTTTCCCCACAAGGATGCCTTTGTTTGGTTCATTGGACATCATCTAAGGAGAAACACCATTATCATCCTAGGACCTACGAGTGGTTTTTGTGGGTTAGTAATAATACAGATTATGCACATGGTATAAAACCACCTCCCAGTGCCCCTAAGGTGAATAGTTGGCCTAGTGGTGCTCATGGAGACCATCTAAGGGATGGTTCTTCGGCCCTTGAACATTTTTCAAGGAAGAAAACTATTCCCTAAGGGCCCAAAAGAGGTGTAAGATAATGTTCATGGTCCATGTATAAGCTCCCAAGCCACTTCAACACAACACCTACAAAGAAAATGTTTTCCCCACTTATGTTGTATGGACAATGTTTATTTCCATTTAGTGGTTAATTCATATTGACTACTACTATAGATTTTTGTATATCTAGCATGGAAAAGTTTTTGAAATTTTTCATGTTATATGTTGATGCCTATTTCTACTCTTTCAATATCTATTCTTCTAGCAATATATACTTGTCTCATATAAAACCTCAAGCAATATGCTTGGTAACACCCTTGAAATAATATATACTCTCATTTATTAAATATTTTGTATTTCCACTTTTCAACTTTAGTCACAAAGAAATAATAAATCTAGTTAACAATGAGTAAAATCCATCAAAATTGTTTCCACAACAACAAATGGTTGTACAAGATCCTCCACCTCCTCCTAGGGGTAATGTTGGGAAATGGTAATATGGTCCTAGTAACAATGCATATGTCCTCATGTTAGCCGAAGCATCATGTGTCATGTCTTCCTTAGAGGATTTTTAGTCCTACCTCATGTAGTGCAAATCCTTATTGACTACTATCGTAGGGGTATATCCCTTGGAATATGACTAGGATCATTTTACCACATGGGTTGCCACTCTACCTATTGAACATGACACCCTGATGGTGAATATCCTTCTGAAAAATTCATTATGGAGGTCATGGATTCACATATTGATAATCCTAGTGAGATTATGCATCTTGAAGCCTCTAGTCTCCCCAAATGGGCAAAAGTTGAGATTGCTAAACTAAATCTCGAATTAACCTGTGGGGCATTTTCTCAGCCATCCTTGGAAGTTCCACCATTCGACCAAGTAATGCTTTCAGTTTCTAATGTTGAACTTTCAAGTGAATTTTCCAACACACATGCATCATTCAATGAGTTTCTTGTCACCCCTTTATGTCTTCATAGTCCTTTTCATGGAGCCACAATAGTTCACAAGACCATTCACTTTTTATGTCCTCTCATTATTCCTAATAACACTATGATGCTAGGTTTTCCTTGTTATCATCAACCTTTAGGAGTCTCATAGTTAAAATTTTTATGGAATTGCACACCATATGGTACCTCAACTCCTCCATGAGTTTGTACGGGAATCCTTTTCTTGTGTTTGAAATAGGCACACCTTGACATGATCGTTTTGATTAAGTTGTGATTGTAACTTGTACATAGAAGTGTGTGTGTTGTTTGTTGGAAATAATACTGAGAGGGGGGGTGAATCAGTATTATCTGGTCAATTATTTTCTTTTTCAAACCCAGGACATATACACTATTTCAGTTAGAGAAAACCGTGTATATATGCAACTACAGATAAGGAAACCCGTGTATACCATACAGACTTCTAATTTAAAATATTCTACAGATGGTGAACATTAATCTGTGCATCAAGATCATATAAACAGTAACCAGGAACAGAAAAATAGAGTAGAAGACAATCACACACAAGAACACAAGATATAAGGTGGAAACCCAATGTGGGTGAAAACCACCTACTGCAATATGTCTCTATCTTTTCAATTAGAAACTTCTTTTGACAATGGTTCTGTACTGGTTCAGTCCTTTACCAGTACACAGGCTGCTACCTGCAGAGAGCTACAACCCTCTCTCGTTTTCCAGCTTCTCTTGGAAGGGAACTACAACCCCCTTAGTTATGGTACTAGTTGAGATACTAGTATGTAGGCTGCTACCTGCAGAAGACTACAATCTTCTCTTCCTTCCAGGGACTACATTTCATAAATTTTCAGACTAGATCCACAAATAACATCAATCAAACATCAAGAATTTCTACATCAACCAATCACCTTTTCACCAATCAAAACTGAATCAAAATAAACACTTCTCTAACAACTATACCCAGATCAAAATAACAATAATCACACCCCACTTCTGAACCCAGAACACTGTAGCAATAAACAGAAGTAGCTAGAACATAAATCAAGAGATGTACACTACTTCACTATTCAGAAACCTGCGTACAGATCTATAAATTCATTCTTTCAAACATTCATATATTAGTTAACCCAGATTATCAGATTTATAGATCAAGCGTGTGCCACATATCACAGATCAAAATCATATAGAGATACCACTATTCCATCCTTAAGATTTTGACCCATCAATAGAACTTATCCTTCTCCTTGCGCTCAGGTTCCTTCTTCATTCAGATCCAGATCTGTACCATAACCCAATCACCGTATTCCAGATCTAGCACTTTTTCATATATTCAATAATTTAGATGATGCCTTGCCAAATGATCTCCTTCCTCTTTTATAGCCTTATGCCTTTCACAATACCACGGACCAAAAAGCATAACAATTTAATACCATGGACCCAATACTTGGGATCAACACTTATGGCGAGATACCATGGCCCAAAACCATAGGTTCAAATACCAAGGACTAAATACCACGGACCAAAACCATAGGATCAAAAAATGTCAGACTAATACCATGAACCAACCATAAGATTTCCCATGTGCGTGTTTTTTTCTCTACATGAAAGTGCGTGAACTTTTCTCTGCATGAAAGTCCGTGAAACAGAAAATAACTTTGTTGCACTATAATTTATCATCTGAGGTGAGTGGGTTGCCATCAAGTACAACATATGTATCATAATGCCAACCCAGAGTGCATCAAAGGAACAAAATTTATGATTGCAATTGAGCAATTGGGGTGGATAGAATTGTTTTTCAAAGAGTTGTGTGGAGAAATATGCGGGTGTGCACTACTGAGTAGAGGTCAGGTGTGCCTAGGATGCAGAGAGAGGGCAAGAGTTCTTATGCAAAGGAGAAGGGCCGAGAGTGTCTACAATGAAGAAGAGGATCGAGACCTGAGTTTATGCTATTGAGAGCATAGGGTCGAGAGATGAGTGCCTTTTGCTATAGAATGAGAACAATGAGCATAGGGAAAAGTTGTTGAGTGAGAGTGAAGGTTTTTGAGAAGGACAAAGAATGTTGCATAGGAAAAAGGTAGAGATGAACATATTTGATATCATGTAGAGTGGCTTCCATCTACAGAGAACATTGGTTCCTTATTGATTGTGGGTTGGAGCCTGCATACAAGAAGTTGGTGCTTCCATCTCTAATGGGTGTATGAGGAAGCCTTGGAGGTTGGTGCCTCTTCCATAAATCGAGGGAGCTACAAGTTCGTGCTTTCAACAAATCCATGAAGTTGTTGCTTCACATGGTGCTTCTGGTAAGTTGATCATGTGTATACAAAAGAAGGGAGTTGGTGCTTCTGACTAGTGGGTGCTAGAAAAAAATGAAAAGGAGTTAGTACTTCCTGTGAGTGGTAGCTCACAAATAGATTAATGTAATATAGTAGTTGTTCTTATTTTTACATCAATAATAAAACAAGATTCGCTGGTTTTTGCTCTCAAAAGGGTTTCCATGTTAAACTTCAGTGTCTTATGTGTTTGTTGCTCATGATGTGTATGCCTGTATTGGTTGATATGGTTGTTGTTATGGTTTGTTAATGGATGCTCACATTTAATGGATGCAAACTTTAATTGGTTGTTGGGTGTGGAGCCTGATTATCTTCTTTATTCAAAGGTATCACCGCATTGGACCCTAGTTTGTAATGTGGCGGTAATGCTGCCTGTAATATTTGCACTGCAAGGGGAGTCCAGGGGGGGAAATATCGATCTTTAGGAGCCCCCCTTGGCGGGGGATCGAGGGAAGCACCCCCAAAGCTAAAAATAGATGTAAAATTGCCTTGTAAAATGTTCTAATTTTGTAGTCAATCTGGGTTGTTCATTAGGCAAATATCTGACGGTAGAAGTTAAGTTTAATTTAGGGTTTTTTTGACTTAGAAGGAAACCCCTCACTATATATGAGGGAATTGTATTGCGTATATGTAGATTTGTATTCTGAGTGAGAAAGAGAGAGGAGATTGTGTGAGAGTGAAGACGGAATTACATTAGATCTACTGTAGGTTGTATCTCTTCAATTTTCTAGATAATATAAAAGGAATGATTGATTGTTTCCCGTCGACGTAGCCCAAATTGGGTGAACCACATATATATGTGTCTCTCTTGTTTTATGTGTTTTATGTCTTTATATTTTTGCAATATATTTTATGTGTTCCATTGCTCTATCATATATAATTTTCTAACAACTGGTATTAGAGCTGAAGGTCTATCTGGATGATAAACTCGCAGGAGAGAAGGGTTCCTGGTTCGAGTGGGAGCAATGGCAGAAGATGGTAGGTTTAGAGTCGAAAAATTTAACGGCCAAAACTACCAATTGTGGAATATGCAGATGGAAGATTATTTGTACCAAAAAGATATGTACTAACCATTAAGCGGAAATACGAAGAAGCTGATGAGTATGACAAACATAGAATGGGATATTCTCGATAGAAAGGCACTTGGAACAATACAGTTGTTCTTAGCAACATTGGTAGCCTTTAATATTTCAAAGGAAATGACAACAAAGGGTTTAATGTTAGCATTGGCCAAACTATATGAAAAACCCTCAGCCTCAAATAAGGTATTTCTTATGAAGCGTTGATTTAATATGAAGATGTGAGAAGGTGGATCTGTTGCTGATCATTTAAATGAATTTAATACAGTTACCAATCAGTTAAGTTCTATAGGGGTAACTTTTGATGATGAAGTTATGGCTCTATTATTTCTGTGCTCATTCCCAGAAAGTTGGAATGGTTTAGTTATGGCCATTAGTAAATCTGTCTTTATATCTAGTACTTGAAAGTTTGATGATGTTGTCGGTGCAATCCTTAGCAAGGAAATGCGACGGAAAAGCTCCAGTGAGACATCGGGTAATGCTTTGACTGCAGAGACTAGGGGAAGAAAAATGGAAAGAGGAAAGAGCCCAGGATATCACAGTAAGTCAAGGAAAGGTAGATCCAAGTCCA
>APFE030071166.1:28792-42636 GCA_000404065.3 Pinus taeda
AAACCTAGATTTATTGTATTCGAAATAAATCTGATGTATTTGATACTTTCAAGAAATGGAAAGCTTTGGTTGAAAATGAGACAGGAAAAAGGTTGAAGTGTGTCAGATTAGAAAATGGAGGTGAATATTGCAGCAAAGAGTTTGATAGGTACTGTTCAGAGAATGGAATTCGCAAAGAAAAGACAATTCTAGGAACACCACAAGAAAATGGTGTGTCAGAAAGGATGAACAAGACAATCATGGAGTGTGCAAGGTGCATGAGATTGCATGTAGGATTGCCTTTACAATTTTGGGCAAATGTTGTAGATACTCTTGTTTATCTAATAAAAAAAGGGCCTTCAAGTTCCTTGTATGGTGGTATTCCAGAGGAGGCATGGACAGGTAAAAAGTTAAACTATGCATTTTTAAAGACTTTTGGTTGTGAACCCTTTGTCCACATTAATAAATAAAATAGAACAAAACTTGAGGCAAAATCAAAGAAATGTAATTTTATTGGATATGGTCTTAACGATTTTGGTTATCACTTTTATGATTATAAAAAACAAAAAATCATTAGGAGTAGAGTTGTCATATTCAATGAAAAGTTTTTGTATAAGGATCAACTGCAGGAAAAGAAACAGGAAAAACAAAACAGAGAATACACAGTGCTTGATGAGATCACAGAAAAAGGGCAGGTGCCTGAAAATCATAATGATCAATATAAGAACAAATAAATAACCACAACAACAACAAGCACCTCAAACACCTAAAAGTGGTGTTAGAAGATATACCAAGAAAAGTAGACCCCCTGAACGATACTCTCCTTCATTATATTATGTATTGTTGATTGATTATGGTGAACCAGAATGTTATGAAGAAGCAGTGCGGGTAGAAACTAGGAAGAAGTGGGAGCAAGCCATGAAAGAAGAGATGGACTCCTTAGCACATAACTAGACTTGGGACTTAGTCAAGTTCCTTGCAGGTAAAACAACATTGCAGAATAAATGGGTTTACAAGTTGAAGGAAGAAGATCGAGGTACGAAAAGGTATAAAGCTAGACTTGTGGTGAAGGGGTTTGCGTAGAAAAAGGGTATAGACCTTGATGAGATATTTTCTCTTGTTGTTAAAATGACTTCAATCAGAATTATTTTAAGTCTAGTAGCAGCTGAAGGTTTGCATCTTGAGCAGTTAGATGTAAAGATAGCTTTTCTCCTTGGGGATTTGAAGGAAGATATATATATCCAACAACCACAAGGATATGAGGTAAAAGGGAAGGAGAAACTAGTGTGTAGGTTGAAGAAGAGCTTGTATGGCTTAAAAGAGGCTCCAAGGCAGTGGTATCTAAAATTTGACAGGTTTATGTTTGAACAAGGTTATACTAGATGTCACTCTGATCATTGTGTTTATTTCAAAAGTCAAAATGATGGCAATTATATTATATTGTTATTGTATGTAGATGACATGCTTGTTGCAAGTTCTAACATGCAGGAAATAAATGTGCTCAAAAGAAAACTAGCAAACTCATTTGCAATGAAGGATTTGGGTGCTGCAAAACAAATCCTTGGTATGAGAATAACTAGAGACAGGAAGAATCGAAAAATAACAGTCTTAGAGTGAGTACATAGAAAAGGTGTTGAAAATATTTAATATGCAGAATCCAAAACCATTTAGTATACCTTTGGCTAGCCATTTCAAACTAAGTAAGGAGGTGTGTCCCAAGACTCAGGAAGAAATGGCTTATATGTCTAAAGTTCCATATGCGTCAGTAGTTGGAAGCTTAATGCAATGGTCTGCACAAGGCCTGATATTTCACATGTAGTGGGAGTTGTAAGCAGGTACATGAACAATCTAGGAAAATAACATTGGATGCCGGTGAAGTGGATTCTCAGGTATTTGAGAGGTACCACAAATCAAGCATTATGCTTTGGTGGTTCAAAAATTTCTCTACAGGGATATGTTGATGTGGATATGGCAAGTGATAGATATAACAGGAGGAGCACAATAGGGTATGTGTTTACTGTAGGTGGAAAAACTGTCAGTTGGGTTTCAAAACTACAAAATGTTGTTGCACTCTCAATAATGGAAGCAGAGTATGTTTCTGCTACCTAGTAAAGAAATGATTTCGTTACAAAGGTTTCTGGATGAATTGGGTAAGAAGTAGGAGTTGGGTAGGTTATATAGTGACATCTAGAGTGCCATACATCTTGCAAAGAAATCTTCATTTCATTCCAAGACAAAACATATATAACTCAAGTATCATTTCATACGGTCAATGTTGGAAGATGGATAGTTGAAGCTGGAAAACTAGCGAGAATCCTATAGATATGTTAACAAAAGTTGTAACCAAGGAGAAACTAAGATTTTTCTTGGTTTAAATTGGCCTTCAAGTATGATGATGAAGATGAGAAACAACCAGGTCCAAAGTGGAGTCATTTTCCAGCAAAAGAAGCAGTGATGGAGTTGCTATAATCAGTCTCCAAGTGGGATGTTGTTGGGTGTGGAGCCTGATTACATTCTTTCTTCAGAGGTATCACCACATTGGACCCCAGTTCGTAATGTGGCGGAAATGTTACCCGTAATATTTTCGCTACAAGGGGGATCCATGGGAGGGCAGTAGCGATCTTTAGGAGCCTCCCCTGGCGATGGATCGGGGGCAGCACCCTCGAAGCTAAAAATAGATGTGAATTTTCCTTTTAAAATGTTGTAATTTCGTAGTCAATCTGGGGCATTCATTAGGCAAAGATTTGACGGTAGAAGTTATTTTTAATTTAGGGTTTTTTTGCCCTAGAAGGAAACCCCTTGCTATATATGAGGAAATTGTATTTCATTTATGTAGATCTATATTTTGAGTGAGAAAGAGAGAGGATATTGTGTGAGAGTGAAGAGGGAATTACAACAGATCTACTATAGGTTGTATCTCTTCAATTTGATGGATAATATAAAAGGAAGGACATGTTGTTTCCCATGGATGTAGCCCAAATTGGGTGAACCACGTATATCTGTGTCTCTCTTGTTTTATGTGTTTTCCATGTTTATATTTCTGAAATATATTTTATGTGTTCCGTTGCTCTGTAATATATAATTTTCTAATAATGGTAAATATAAATTGGCTGAAAATTTTGAATTCTCCCTAATACTGATTCAACCCCCCCTCCACTCAGTATTAACATTGTTTCCAACAATTGGTATCAGATCCAAGTTCCTTCAGGAACAACTTAATTGCTCAAAGGTAGATCAAAGAGAAACAATGGCTAATCAAATTTGGCTTACACCAGAAGGATTTCCTTTTTTAAGTGGATCAGACGAACTCTAGAATATTAGAATGGAAGCATATTTAATGGTAATAAATGTAGAAATTTGGTTGTCTGCGATATATGGAGAGAGGAATGAGTTCAATACAAAAGCCTAGGAAATCATCATGAAAGGGTTATACAAGCCAGATGCTGACAAAGTGAGGCATTGTGAGTCAGCAAAGGAAATGATGGACAAATTGCAATGTCTATATGGAGGAGAAAGCTATGCAGTAATAGAGGAGTTCGATGAACCTTGTTTCTCAAGCAGTGAATTTGAATATGTGAAGTCCTTGGTAATGAGAAAAGGAGAAGAAAGAAAAAGACAAAGGAATCTCAAAGGAAAGATGCTTAAAATCTTGAAGATCCTTCTTCCAATAAGGAAGTTGTTTCCCATCACTCTCGAGTTGATGATAATGAAGAATCAGATGAAAGGCCATGTTGCTTGGAAGGTAAGCTATTGCTTCGTGATAAATGTAAATAAATAGGTCATTCATTATCTAGATGTTCATGTGAATCACTTGAAGATAGATACAACCATGCATCTAGTAGTAGTAATGAACATAGACCCTCTTTAGTAGCAATAGAAAATGAGGGATCCTCTAAAGAAGAAAAGAGCATATCCCATGAAGAGAATAGGGGTATCACTGGAGTTGATGAAGATGGAATACTCCCCAGACCTGTCGAAGATTCCACGAACACAAATATGGGTTTAGATCTTTTTGGTGGCTCAACTAACACCTCTAATAGCGAAGAAAAGGGTCTAGATGAAAGGATTTGTTTTAGGAATAAGTTTTTCTTCACTCTAAAAGAGATAAAGGAGCTATCAAAAGAAAATATCAAGTAAAAGGAGTAGTTGCACAAGTATGAGCTTGAGAATGAGAATTTGAGAAAAACACTATTTTATCTAAATTCTCAACAAGAAGAGGCTATCAGATTGAATGGTAGGTGTTAGAGTCGGTCTTGTCAGTCCTCCGTCAGAGATCAAAACTCTTTCTGCATTTCATTTTTAGGTGTCTCGCTCCATCCACTCAACTGCATTCCGCTAGGGGCATGCCATAATCTGATGGAAGGGTCTTGTCAATCATTACCCCTCATGTCTTGCACCTACTGGCTTAGGTCTTTTCATAAAGGTTTATTAAAGTCCATGATAGTCAATGTTTGATCTTTTAATGGACAAGAGTCACTTCAATCATTAGGTCTAGGGATTAGTCAATTTTGTCTTCAACAATGTCCAATAAAGCCATGCAGGCCAGAGGGAGGCCCTTACAAAGTTGTGATTCAAAGATTTTCATTGTCATGTTGACGGATTACGACTGTTCTTCAAAACTTTGTTTTGAAGAAAAGTCAACAGTTGGTCATTTGTAATAATTTTCAAAAGTTTTCAATTGATCTCTTTAGGTGCGGCCATGGTCTCCTTTGCCAAATGCCATGTAAGCTACCCGTGCAAAAAAGTGCCAAAAATTTCATCATTTTAGTCAAAAATCCAAAAAGGAAATGTGAAATACAGAGTTGAATTATATCACGGAAAAAGTGCCAAAACAAAACATTGTCAAAGTGGGTTTTGAAGAAACAAAACAAAACCATGACTCCAATGGCTTTATATAGATTTTTCATAAGAATCAATGTCATTTTGCACACCAAGGTCAAAGAGAAGCATTTCAAAGTGATTGTGAGAGCTAGCGCATGTTTTGGGTGAAGTTGGAGGTGTCTTGACAGGTGCGGCACACAGGCGGAGTGGCGCGACGCGTTGAGGGAGCGCGGCGCACTGGGCGCGACCACACAGTGTTAAATAACACAGGTGCAACACACTCAAACGGTGTGGCACACTAGGTATGCTGCGCGGCACATACACATAAAGGCCCAATTTTGCTCAGAATTGCAACAAATTTCCTTTTAATCCCTTGAATTTTCCAGGTGGGGTCAATATCTCAGTGTTTCATTCATTTTTGTGTAAGTATGATGTTGGTTTATGACTGCTTATGGTTGCAACAAAAACTCTTAAACCCTACCACTTAAAATCATTAAAACAATTGTTGTTAGGGTTGCAAATTCATTGTGTTGATGCCAAGGTTCCTCCTCCATTTCATTTTTCCCTTCTTTCCATCGTTCCCTTCTCCCCTTATTCCCTTTTTCCCATTTTTCCCTATCCTAAAACGTTACTAAACTCCTATTCCGTATCCCCTCCACTTATTCCCTATCCCCTCCACTTATTTGTCAAATGTAAAACCCCAAAATCCTACCTTATATAAATTTCCCAAACCCTCCTACATGTCCCTAAACAAAATTTCTCCCCATAGTCCCTAAGCCCTTCATATTATTCCCCTTCCTAACAGTCCCTTGTTGCATTGTTCCCCTTGGTGTCAGAATCCAAACTATATTGCATTACAACACAGCAGTTTCATACATCATCAAAGAGCAGTCCAAGCACAGTTCACATACAACAACATCTTTTCTTCAAGGTATTTTTTACAGCAATCATGGCATTTGAGCATGCATCGGACTACGAAATGGAAACCCAAAGTGACTCATCCTCGGAAGAACAGGCTCCCCGTAGGCCTCATAAAAGTGGCAGACATGTTAGGGAAGAACCAACCACCCTCACAAAATTGTAGGCCTGCCCTCTTGCTATGCAGTGTTTTCAACATCAGTCATGCTATGAGCTTTGTCAAAATGTGGCTAGTGTCCAATTTCATCATGAGCTAGCTCGTCTGTTTGTGTTTCAATTACATGGAGATCACGCTATCTTAGCCGGTGTCACTTTCACGCTTACACCTGAATCTGTCTCATTAGCAATTGGCATACCAAACGTTGGAGAACCATGGAACAAGAAGCAGAAGATTGATCAGCAGCATTATGAGCCATACATTAAAAGTGGTTTCTTGAGGCAGCTCAAAAGAGTCTTTCCATTCCGATATCTGAAAGATGAATATGCTCCACTAATGAAGTTAATCATGAAATATTTCAACTGTGAGGGACGGTTCTCTCGTTTATATGCTTATCACATCAGGTTGCTCATGCATTTTACCAGGGTACGGATGATGAACATCCCATATTTCATTTGTCGGAACATAGAGAGGATGAACACCTTTATGCAGCACAAAACCCCTCAGCAGCAACTTAACAATGTTTATCATTTTGCTCTTATTAAGATTTTGGTGGTTCACCAGCTTGGATTACAGGGCATTACTTGGGATGATTTCATCTCCTGTGACCTCTTCAGTGCTTCACAGGGATTATCAGAGGTCCAACATGAGATAGGTGGTCCTTCTCATCAGTATGAGCGCCATGAGACCACTAGTGTGCCGGTATTCATCACATATCAGAGGGGTGTTAGACATTTGTTCGCAGCAGCAAAGCGAGTGTTATCTCCACCCAAGGTGGAAGGGGCCTCGCTTCTGACATCAACAACACAGGTACAGGACAGAGGCAAGGAGCCAATGCATGACGAGGGGCTATCAGGTGAATGAGAGACTGACTTCATTCTCATTCATGATGATGATACAGATGTGGAGAGTGCCAAACTTAGAGGGATCATCCAGGAACAGCAAAAAGAGATCAAAGCCTTGTCTCTGGATTTGGAGAGGGCTAAGTGGATTATCAGATACTTGGAGTAGAGGAATAAATAGCTCGAAGACCAGCAGGAGATCATGGAGCTGCAAAACATCTGCGAGAATCGTCAACTTGCCCAACAGAGGAGGATTGAGCTCACTCCATTAGAGCAAGAGATTAATGATGACCGAGAGTCTTGGCTCGAGTGGATCAAAATCCACCTTGAGAGACTGCTAGAAAAGGTTGATAAGGACAAAGCATTATTGAGGCATATGGTTTATCATTACAGGGCACGCAATATGGGTTCCAAGGCTCGGATAAGGAATTTGAAGGCAAAATTGAGGAAGGCAAAAAAAAGACAAAAGAGGAAAAAAGAGCAAGATCGGCTCCGAATCTTGGCCAAAGCCTCTTTCGCCCAACATGGCACTTCATAGAGAAGCTCCAGCCCAAATTTCAAAAAATTTGGGGCATTTTTGGTCTTTTGACAAATTTTGGTACAAAAAGAAGGTTTTTCTCCCTGTGTGCCGCGCCATGTGGCGCGCGCTTATGCTAGGGAGCTCTAAATTGCAAAAATTTATATTTTTGGATTTTGCATGAAAAATCATGACTGTTGGTGCATGGCCAAGAAGTTTGGGCAAGTTTTGAGTCCTCATGAGGTCAAAACACTCAAAAATGACCTCTCTGCCCCTATTTTGACACACAGGAAGCAGTCTTGGGAGATTGAAGTTTTGGAGGGGAAAACGAGCACCAAATTCAGAAAGTCCACTTGGGTTGGAAATTATATAGGTAGGGCTTTCTAACAAGCATACTTGGTCTCAATTTGGACTTCAGAAAGTGCCTCAAAATTAGCTCCAAAGTGGCGCGACACATACATCTTTTGGCGCGGCGCATAGAGCCCGAAAGGCCAAATCACTTCCGCTCTGCGAGAATTCGATTTGCAATTTTCTCAAAGTGGGCCCATTCATTAACAATACATTTTTCCTGGCACCAAAGGCAAAGTTTAAAAAACATTTTCATTAAAGGTTGGCCTCTATCCAAGTGGCAAAAGGAAGTTGAGCAGTCACCTAAAAAATCTACGCTACAATTTTGTTATTATTGTAACGCTGCACCTGTCACTAATGCTTGGCTTTTCATTCCCAGTTTGTAATGATTTAAAAAACTCCCCAACTTTGGGTTGATCCCTTTCCTGATGGTAGAGTCTATTTATTGTATGAAAAATCATTTGCAAAGGGTTGGTTGGAATTTCTGGGAGTAGTGTGAAGAAAAAAAACCAGCGCTCTCATTGTACAGTTTTGGCTGAGATTTTAATGAAATGATGCAGCTCTGATTCCTGAGATTCCTGTGGTATGAGTTTAGCAATGTGTTCCTTATCTGTTTCATATGTACTTTGTTATGTTTATAGTTCATTCATTATCATTTCCAGTTGAATGTTTTTTTAGTGAGAAAGGTAAAATCCATTTTATTGCTCTGCCTTGGAAAAGCGTTCATGTTCTGTGTGTTTTCTTCTGTCTGAAAAGGATTCATCACATATGCCCTTTTCATCCCCCTCAACAAGCTTCCCACTCCATGTTATTTAAATATGATTGCTAAGCTTCTTGCCTATCTTTCCTCATGAACTATTCTGTGTCTTTGATTTAATTTCCCAGCTCATGCGGTCGTTTGCTCCCACACAGCCTAGAAAATTCAGTCATTCAAAAAATTACCTCTTGTTCCATATCCATTTACTAACCTAAAATCAGTATTCATTTTAAGTCATCTCAGACCATATTTTTTATTCTTCACTGAGCGTGACTCGGAGAGAGCCCTCTCCTGTTCTGGCAGGGCTAGCTACCAGACTGAGCGTGGTTTTTGGTTACCCTAAATTTTTCCTTCCTTCAGCCTAAGGCAGATTTAGGCGATAACAGTAGGTTAACCATTCAGCTAGATGAAATAGAATCTTTCTATGAGAGACTACAAGCTGAAGTAGTCTCATTGAGACATGACTTAGAAAGTTCAAATAAAGAGTTCTCTCAATACCAAAAGCTTGAGGAGAGCACAAAGGATTTGAATGAGATGATTGTTAAACAAAGATCCCCACTCGTCAAGGCTGGTTTAGCTTTCAAAAAAGAATCAAGCTCCAAGAAGGAAAATATTGAAGGGCCATCTATCCAAGTAAGGGTAGTTAGAGGTTCCAACAACAACAAGGGAAAATAGGTTGTTGGACAGCAACAACAACTAAAGCAACATAAGAGAACCAAGTAGTAGCAAGGAAGAATGCAAGGCAATAATGTAAACTACCATGGGAGGAACATGAAAAACCAATAGAGGTCCTTTCCCCTGCAAGGACAAAGCTCTGAAAGAAAATGTATCTTCTAATATCAAAAGCCTTTACATGGTTATTGCTTTTCTTACAATAATTTCAATCATAAAGCCATAGAATGCAGATGGCATGCAACAAAACAATATGTGTTGGGTATTACCAACCCAATAATGTGCAAAGTAGTCTAGAGAAGGCATGATTGCAATAGTAAAGGTCATGACAAGAATGTTAGCATATATGCTAGGTCATTTTCTCCATTCTTAAGCCATATTTAATGCTACAACTATGGAAACTCTGGGCACAAGTCAGTGGGCTGCAGATATGAGAAGAAAAAGAATTTCCCCTAAACTTTGTAGCAAAACCAAGTAAGTTTCCCAGTGAGGTTAAGAAGATATGGAAGAGAAAAGGAATCCAAGTGTGTCTTCAGCACTTTATGTCAAAAGGACTTGTTGAATAAAAGAGGGAGAAAGTCCTTTGTAGTCTCCAACTATAATCAACACAAGCCCTAAGTGAAGAATGGAAGTGACAACCAAGTTACCATTCTCTTGCAAACAAAGAAAAAAGGTAGCAAGAGGATTTGGGTGAAGAAATACGAGTTGAAGGAGAAGTCTCTTCTAGCCATGCACAACCAAGTAAAGGCCCAAATATTGGCAAAGGAGAAGCTGGGAAGAAATGATGTTGCTAAGACTCAACTAATGAAGGTTTGGATGAAGAAGGAGGATAATCTACTCAGAGAGAGTAGATCCTTTGTTTCTCTTCATTGAAATAAGATAATGGCCTCAAGAGAGTTCGAATAAGTCAGATGTAGGCAACTAGGAAACGATACTAAAAGTAATGCATCTGAACTTTGGAGGTATGATAAATTCCCCTTGCTAATTACAGTAATAAATTAGTTTATTTCAAATGTGTTAGCATAGAAAGGGAAAGGTTAGAGTAGCCAACATGATGTCAAGGGGAGTACACAACAAAATTTTATGCTGTGGGAGAAGAGGTGTTACAACAGAAGTGTGGAATGAAAAAAATCCCACTGACAATTTGGGTCCACAGGATTTGTCCCCATGCAGATGAAAGGAAGCGGATGTAGGATATAAGAGAGCACTAAATCAGGGGGAGCTAGCTTAGTAGCAATAAAAGCCAAAAAAAAATAGCCTCAAGAAGAAAGATTGCATATGAATGAAAGTCCATTTTTGGATAGGTATGATCTCAAGGGGAGTAGAGTTGGTCAATGGAGATGCTTAAGTGAAGTGAGCACAATCGCAGCAAGCAGTAGTAGTAGTGGAGAGTAAATCCCAATTGCATCACTCTAAATGGTATTTGCATGCAACATAAATACTATGAGTATATTTAATAGGTATCAGTTTCCTTCTAACTAATACAAAATATGCACTGGCAAGAAGAGTGATTTAGCCAGCCACATAAGGTGTCCAGAACTGGAGGATTATTCAAAATAGAGACAATATATTTTCAGGGGGATCATATCACATATAACTAGTTCGTAGAGCAGCAACAACTACAAGAGAACTTAGAATGGGTGACAAACTTCAAATTCCCTATCAAGAAGACAATAACCCTTGAAAAGATATCTGCAGAAAGAAATGCATACCAGCTTCCAGACCCTCAGTCATTGACATTCAATGCTTACATGGGGGAGGAAAAGCAGCTTGTAGCCCTTTTCCATTGATTTCAAAGGGGGAGAGAAGCTTGCTGGAGAAGTTGTGATGGCCCATGCAGAGGAAAGAAATTCATTGATGGCTCATGCTTGGAGAATTGTGGAAGCAACATAAGGATTGGCCATCAAAGTGGAGATGTGACGTAGTGTTTCCATCAATGATGAATGGGGATATTGTTGGATAGTTGGCATTGTCTAGATGGCTAGTGACAACAAGTATGTGGGAATCGATGTCAACAGTCATGCTAGGAGATGTGTTGGGCAGTTGGAATTGTCTAACAGCTGGCAAGAGTGTTGGCATTGATGTCAAACATACTAGCATGGATGTTTATGGAAACATATGTTGGCTTTGATGTTCACTAGCCTAGTTGTGATGGTAACTCATCTGGAATTGATGTGTTTGATGTGCCAATCTCAGGGCGAGTCCCATGGGTGTTGCAATATCTTGTAGAGAATCATCACAATAGCATGCTTATTAAAGAAGCCATAAAAAGATGATTGTGATGTTTGAGAGTCCCATATTTTGGAGGATATTCTACCTAAAGTGATTAGCTCAGATACTTTTGGAGATGGAACAACTAGATGGTAATCTGAAAGAGATTTCCAATGGTATAAATATGTCTGCAAATGGCCTCCTAGATCACAAGTTAGAAGCAGTCAAACTTGGGCCCATAAAAAGTCAAAATCCAGAAGGCTTGGAACCTAGGAAACCCATAATTTCGAAGAGCCTGGAAACCCAAAATGTTGAAATCCCATAAGGACAGAGCCCTGAGGTTTTATTAAAAGGGATTCGAGATTATAGTGAGTCGAGGAAGAAGGAATCCCGGGAACCTGAAAAGTCAAAATTCTGAAAGGTCGGAGCTCGGAGGCTTTATTAAAAAGGCCAGAAATCCAGGAAGCCTAGAACTTCGAAAATCCCTGAAACCTAGAAGGTTGAAATCCTAAAAGGTCAGTGCCCGAAGGTTTTATTAAAAAGGCTATGGGGTTACAATGAGTTGGGGAAGCAAGAAGCTCAAAATCTCAAAAGGCCTGGAAACCCAGAACCCTGTAACCTCGTATTAATTGAATTCCTTAAAATTGCTAGGGTTGTGGGGCGCAGGGATTTATGAAGGAAATTGCTCACAAAACCAAGGTCTCAGGGACCCTTTCTCTCTCCTCTAACAGGACACATGATAGCAGTTGATTGTCTCTCATGACTTGATGATGGTAGGTGATGTCAACATGACATGGTTGTATGGGGGAGACGTGGAAATCAGATTTGACATTTTTGGGTGGCCAAATTGGCCAAATCCGTGTGACATTGTAACCAATTAGGAGGCACCATGTGTGGTTGATGATGTAAGAATGACATCATCCTGGAAGGTTTAAGCAATGTGTGCAAAGTAATTAGGGGGCTGACTAGGCATCGGGTAGACGTGGCCGCGTCAGAGCATGAGACAATGAAAAATATGTCAGGCAAACCCCACTGGGACAACTCGTCCTGCTAGGCAAAGCCTAGACGTTTGTAAATGGTGCAAAAAGTGAATATGTTGGGAAGTAAGCATTAGGAAACATCATTAGAAACCAAGGGAGTGAATAAGTTGATGAAGCAAATAAGCCCTCGAAGCTATAGCTCAAAAAGTGCCCATGTCTCGGTCCTACAACAATTTTGTGTGTTATTACGACCATGGACCTTATGGCCAAATACAAAAGAAAATGTGGAACTCAAAGGAATAAAAGGGCTAAGCACCAGCATGAGGGGATATCTAACCAAAAAGGGCCACAAATTTATATTTTCCAATGCTTTGGTGCCTTGGGCCATATTTGGAGGACCTCTATTAGTGATTATGTAGGCATGGAGAATTGCCAACTGGAGTAATGGAAACTGCAGAGAGCACTAAGTCAGGGCAATGAGGACCATGATTGCACAGATGTTGCAATGGACTCAATGGTCACTATCAAAGGCAAGATACTAAGACATAGAGGACCATGATCTGCAGAGGTGGTAGTTGACTCCTCAAAAACTATGCTTAGTCTTCCTTGCACGCATCATGGAATTCAATAGAGATCAAACCAATCTTAGAGAAGACATGTTGAAGTACATCTCGAGCTCTGAGAGCAATCAAGAAGCTTGGAGAGCCTTGTTGTATCCTACAATTTGACTGAGATTTAATTCTCAGTATGAGGTAAATGCTTAGAAGCCCATTCCTTTAATTAATTCAGCTGTAGTGGTCAAGTAATTTTGATACAACAACAAATGATATTGATAAGGAAGACATGTCCTATGCAGTATGGGAAGCCCTGCATGGAGTACGCACTTGGGAAGTATGGAGGACAACATAGATAGCATTGAACATAGTGCAATAAAGGAAAAAAACAGAGGATTGCAATTGAGAAATTGGGGTGGATAGTAGTGTTGTTGAGAGGGTTGTGAGGAGAGATTTGTGAGTGTGCACTGTTGTGTAGAGGCCAAGTGTGCTTGCGCTACAGAGAGAGGATGAGAGTGCCTATATAGAGGAGAAGGGCGAAGAGTGTCTGCACTGAAGAAGAGGGTTGAGAGCTGATGATCCGGATTTATACAAGAATGCAATAAAATACAGAGATAACCATATACACAAAGATGCAGCGGAAATAATGCTTCATTTCATTAATGGAAAATACCGAAATATGCTTACAACCAGAATTGGAAATAAACCAGCTAGGGCGATGGTAGCTTATCTCTGAGAAGAGATGTGCGGCTACATGCCTCCGAACTGTTCAAAACTCTGTTACAATGAGGCTCGAAGGCCTATTTATTATTGAGAAACAATGGAAAAACCTTCACATTCCAAAACCGACCCTTAGAAGATGAAACACCAAATTGTGGGCACCGTTTTGGGTAAATTGGTACATCAATTTCCTGGGGTCGTAACTTTGGCATACGATCTCCGTTTGATGCGTACAATAGCTCATTAGAAAGATCTATTCGAGCACTATCATTGTTGGAATGGGCAACATGGGTCCATTGCATGGACCCATGTTGCCCCCGGATTCCCCAAAAAACGTCGTTTAGGGCCTCAAAACGGATCCGGAAGTT
>APFE030071166.1:66953-79189 GCA_000404065.3 Pinus taeda
TATATAAGAGTGGATTTTTATATTTTCATTTTATAACTCATTCAATGGTTTCCCCCTCTTCAATTCTTTGTAGGACTTGGTGCTCTCTCTCTCTCTATATAAGAGTGGATTTTTATATTTTCATTTTATAACTCATTCAATGGTTTCCCCCTCTTCAATTCTTTGTAGGACTTGGTGCTCTCTCTCTCTCTATATAAGAGTGGATTTTTATATTTTCATTTTATAACTCATTCAATGGTTTCCCCCTCTTCAATTCTTTGTAGGACTTGGTGCTCTCTCTCTCTCTATATAAGAGTGGATTTTTATATTTTCATTTTATAACTCATTCAATGGTTTCCCCCTTCAATTCTTTGTAGGACTTGGTGCAATAAATAAGGGTGGGGAGAATTGGTTGGTTCTAAATAGGCGAGTAGATGATAACTATACACTTCATATTTGAAGTTACTAAAAATGTAAAAACAACTTGCTAAAGTTAATCTACAATCTATAAAATAAATGTAATTTACATAGTGTACTTTATACCATAAATGTAACTTGCATATTTAAGCCTAAAAGAATTAATTAATAGTTATAAAATAAATGTAATTTACATATTATATCTTATAAAATAAATGTAACTTACATATTTACACCCAAAAGAATTTGGTACTTTGATCTCTATTTTTATGCCTATTTAATGTGGCTAGCTAACATTGAAGAGTGAATTGGAGTACAAAATTTTCATTAGATATTTGATTCCATTTTATTAAATGTCTTTTATAATATTTAGAGAATGGTATGAATTTTTTGCCAAAAACTTTTAATGTATTTAATATGGTGATATTCTAAAAGTTTATATTCAATTTCTACATATAACATTGATAACATGATGATGATGTTGTCAAAGGAATCTAGTTCTACTGGTATGGCACATGTTTCATGTCCCCTATTGTGTAGGTTTAAGTCTCTGGAGACACGTTGTAAGTTGGACCTTGTGACATTTATGAGATAGTTGTTCTACTTGGTGAATAGTGGCAGTAAGCATGTATAGTGCCATTCATATGTACTATGTCTCGATATATGATCTCCATGGATACTATGTCTCGGTGAAGGAGGAGAATAAACTGCTTTGACATTCATGTGATCTCAGTCTCAACGCAGTCACAATCTCAAACTCCTCATGATCACAGTCTTCAACACAGTGATATAAAATGCAGTCACTGTAATCATGGATGGAGCAATATACCCTCGACATTCTAGATCTTAGTTCTTCGATGGGTAATACAATAAGGATCTCCGAGCAAACAAAAAACACAATGGATGATCTAATGTCACAGTGTTATCTCAATGTACTAAACAAAATCACGAACCTAAATGATCTCACAGTGCTCTCTCGACAAACTAAATGTAGTCACTAAGTAATCTAGCAGTGTACCCTCAACATTGTTGAATTTCCACGACCTTGGGTCTAGGTTAGAATCTTAAAATCACTGATGCTACCAAACCAAGAATCTCAACCATAAACTACTTTGCACAGAGGAAATATAAAGCAGTAAATCAATATGCACAATAATACATAATTTTAAACAAAATTGTATAATAATTTACAACCACCAATCTTCGTTATATTAATCTAAATCTGATAAATACAACAATTTATGGTTACAAGATACAATGATAAACTTGATTGCAACACTTTTATGTCATATCTTGTCCTTCTGGTCCATCGCACCTGTATTGCTCACTAGTAGTGCCTTAGTCCATCAAGGCCACTACAAATCGAAACTTCAGGAGCGCTGCCTCCTATCACTATTGCAAGTCACTTCTTCTACAATGAACACGTGCTCATCAATTGCTCTCTGTGTTGGCCAATTCCTGAGCTCTAATATTCCATGCTAGCAACAACTTTAGTCCATCAAAGTGTCGCACTTCGGCACCGTCCTTCACCCAATCTTGCACCAACAAAGTCCTTCTTGTCTGCTGCTCTAGAGCTACTTTGGGTAGCCAACTCGCTACCTTCCAACTAGCTCTATGACACCCAATCAACTCATTGTCAAATCTTCTCCTAGGAAAGACTCTTCTCCTCCTCGGAGGACCCTCCACTTGGAATCAAAGGGATGCTATTCAATCTAATCCAAATAAGGTCATATACCTTGACCCAACACACATCAATTTATACTCCAAGTCTATTGTCCTTTTGCTATACTTGACTTTCAATGGTTAGGGCATATTTTATAGGCTGCAACAGCCACTAACCAACCCCAAAACAACCCTCAAACAACCATCATTAAATGTGGCCTAGTCTTGGGATAACCCTCCTCTACCACACTATTGTTATATGCTTGAACTAGCCCACTGAAACCTCCCTTCACAAACCTAGTTGTGTTGTTATGGTTTGTGGCCTAGCACACAACAATATTGTAGCAAACGGTCATCAAAATGATAGATATCTATCCCAAAACGTTGCCCAACAGACTTTCATTTTCCCTTACTTAACTCAGCCTCCCTGCAAGATAAAACAGAACCTAAAACCATCACCAAGAATATCCCACGTTGCCTCTTCTCCACATTGTCTTGTCTTCTATTTGTGACCCAATCAAGCTATTAAATCCGAGCTCCTTTTGTCCTCCAATGAGTTCCTTTTGATGTATATGTGTTGTACACAAAATGGATGCTTAAAATGACTCAATACACTTCATATTTATACACATATGAAGGCTCAACGTCACATTTGAAGTGACACTTATCAAGTCGGCCTACTTGACAATTAATTAATTATGCACCTCAAAAAATCCATACTATCTATCCTCTCTTCTCTCTCTCTTCTCTTCTCCTCTCTCATCTGCCCTCTTCTCTCTCTCTCTCTCTCCTCCTCTCTCCTCTCTCTATATATATATATAATTATATATATATAATATAAGAGTGAATTTTTTTATTTTTTTATATTTTCATTTTATAACTCATTCAATGGTTTCCCCCTTCAATTCTTTGTAGGACTTGGTGCAATAAATAAGGGTGGGGAGAATTGGTTGGTTCTAAATAGGCGAGTAGATGATAACTATACACTTCATATTTGAAGTTACTAAAAATGTAAAAACAACTTGCTAAAGTTAATCTACAATCTATAAAATAAATGTAATTTACATAGTGTACTTTATACCATAAATGTAACTTGCATATTTAAGCCTAAAAGAATTAATTAATAGTTATAAAATAAATGTAATTTACATATTATATCTTATAAAATAAATGTAACTTACATATTTACACCCAAAAGAATTTGGTACTTTGATCTCTATTTTTATGCCTATTTAGTGTGGCTAGCTAACATTGAAGAGTGAATTGGAGTACAAAATTTTCATTAGATATTTGATTCCATTTTATTAAATGTCTTTTATAATATTTAGAGAATGGTATGAATTTTTTGCCAAAAAACTTTTAATGTATTTAATATGGTGATATTCTAAAAGTTTATATTCAATTTCTACATATAACATTGATAACATGATGATGATGTTGTCAAAGGAATCTAGTTCTACTGGTATGGCACATGTTTCATGTCCCCTATTGTGTAGGTTTAAGTCTCTGGAGACACGTTGTAAGTTGGACCTTGTGACATTTATGAGATAGTTGTTCTACTTGGTGAATAGTGGCAGTAGACACGTATAGTGCCAGTCATATGTACTATGTCTCGGCATATGATCTCCGTGGATACTATGTCTCGGTGAAGGAGGAGAATACACTGCTTTGACATTCATGTGATCTCAGTCTCAACGCAGTCACAATCTCAAACTCCTCATGATCACAGTCTTCAACACAGTGATATAAAATGCAGTCACTGTAATCATGGATGGATCAATACACCCTCGACATATGTACAATCTCTAGATCTTAGTTCTTCGATGGGTAATACAATAAGGATCTCCGAGCAAACAAAAAACACAACGGATGATCTAATGTCACAGTGTTCTCTCAATGTACTAAACACAATCACGAACCTAAATGATCTCACAGTGCTCTCTCGACAAACTAAATGTAGTCACTAAGTAATCTAGCAGTGTACCCTCAACATTGTTGAATTTCCACGACCTTGGGTCTAGGTTAGAATCTTAAAATCACTGATGCTACCAAACCAAGAATCTCAACCATAAACTACTTTGCATAGAGGAAATATAAAGCAGTAAATCAATACGCACAATAATACATAATTTTAAACAAAATTGTATAATAATGTACAACCACCAATCTTCGTTATATTAATCTAAATCCGATAAATACAACAATTTATGGTTACAGGATACAATGATAAACTTGATTGCAGCACTTTTATGTCATATCTTGTCCTTCTGGTCCATCGCACCTGTATTGCTCACTAGTAGTGCCTTAGTCCATCAAGGCCACTACAAATCGAAACTTCAGGAGCACCGCCTCCTATCACTATTGCAAGTCACTTCTTCTACAATGAATACGTGCTCATCAATTGCTCTCTGTGTTGGCCAATTCCTGAGCTCTAATATTCCATGCTAGCAACAACTTTAGTCCATCAAAGTGTTGCACTTCGGCACCGTCCTTCACCCAATCTTGCACCAACAAAGTCCTTCTTATCTGCTGCTCTAGAGCTACTTTGGGTAGCCAACTTGCTACCCTCCAACTAGCTCTATGACACCCAATCAACTCATTGTCAAATCTTCTTCTAGGAAAGACCCTTCTCCTCCTCGGAGGACCCTCCACTTGGAATCAAAGGGATGCTATTCAATCTAATCCAAATAAGGTCATATACCTTGACCCAACAAACATCAATTTATGCTTCAAGTCTATTGTCCTTTTGCTATACTTGACTGTCACTGGTTAGGGCATATTTTATAGGCTGCAACAGCCACTAACCAACCCCAGAACAACCCTCAAACAACCATCATTAAATGTGGCCTAGTCTTGGGATAAACCTCCTCTACCACACTATTGTTATATGCTTGAACTAGCCCACTAAAACCTCCCTTCAAAAACCTAGTTGTGTTGTTATGGTTTGTGGCCTAGCACACAACAATCTTGTGGCAAACGGTCATCAAAATGATAGATATCTATCCCAAAACATTTCCCAATAGACTTTCATTTTCCCTTACTTAACTCAGCCTCCCTGCAAGATAAAACATAACCTAAAACCATCACCAAGAATATCCCACGTTGCCTCTTCTCCACATTGTCTTGTCTTCTATTTGTGACCCAATCAAGCTATTAAATCCGAGCTCCTTTTGTCCTCCAATGAGTTCCTTTTGATGTATATGTGTTGTACACAAAATGGATGCTTAAAATGACTCAATACACTTCATATTTATACACATATGAAGGCTCAACGTCACATTTGAAGTGACACTTATCAAGTCGGCCTACTTGACAATTAATTAATTATGTCAACTTCAAAAATTCATACCTATTTAACGATAACTCGGATTCGGACAATTTTCAATGCATTGGAATCATATTTCTGAGAGCTATCATCCTCATCCATCACATGTCGTGAATGCATCGTGGTTTTGCTTCAAAACACGATGGGTGCCAAAACCCCACATTTGGGTTCCAAGCCCACAAGCTGCCCTTACGACGCTTTGTCCTCCAAAACCTGAACCATGGGGCTTGGAGTACCTGCAAAGCTACACAAATCAACAAGCATATCATATAATCAGAGTTACAGTCTCGGATTAAGGGTGGAAAAAAGGATCTCAATGATGTCACCAATTGCGATGAATAGATCCTACAATAACATGATTTGGCATGAAATACAATTTGGATGAAGTCATGAACTCGGTCTCAGTTTGATGAAGTCATAATTTCATATGACAACGTAGAAATAATCTCAATAAAACTAGAATGAAAATCTCAATGAAGATCTAATAAAGAGGCAGCAGTAATGATCCATTATTGTAATGAATATCTCAGAGAAGGTGAAGCAGTAGTGATGATGATGATCTGAGCAGTAACAAAAGAGAGGATTGGTGCCTTGGCCTTGGAGTGGCCTAATAGGTCAAGGGTCAAGGTCTCGGTATTCGTCAATTGGAATCTCTATAAGAAGAATTTAGCATGGGTTTTCCTCTCCAAGAGGGAGAGGTTTTGGCCCTGGCATAATGGTAACATCTTGTGTTCTTGTCTCTTTGCTTTTGGTATCTATTTGATGAAACAAAGAAGACACTATCTAATAATAAAAAAGTGAATATTGAACAAGAAGAATAAGTTGAAACACCTCACAAATAGTTATCATGATAAGAAGAAACACTCTAACTCTAACTACCCTAGATTCTTCAACATGGTATTAGAGCTATGATTACTGATCTGATTAAGAAAATTAGTTTTGCCGTGCTAAAATTCCTTTTCAGATTATGTTAAATATGCTTTAGGATTCATGAGATTGATTTCAAGTTTAAACATGGGTTTTTGAGTGTTTTTATGTACTTTTTATGTGCAAATTAACATAAACAAATGATTGAACAACAACAAATGATAGACATAAACATCACCATAAACAGTATCATAATAGCACATGATGAAGGAGTTCACCCCTCCTGGGATACATCTCCTTGGTCCAACTTCCAATGGCTTCACCCTCTCTATTATGCTAAAAAATGTGAATACATCAGTTTACAATGCTCATAATGCTTTGAAACATGTTAAAATAGCTCCAAAATGCTCAAAAATGTTTGTGTAGTCTCTTTCTGCTCTTGATTGGGTCAAAAACTGAAGGCATTATGGCCTTCCCAAATATTTTTCTAATCGCACCACAAATTCCCTAAAATATGGAATCATCCTACAATTGTGCCCCCAAAACACGCTAATAGAGCGATAACATCGCAGAAAACCAAGCGAAATTGTCAGACAGTTTAAACGTCCGCTAATGCCTATGTACCAAAAATTGTGGCCCAGAGCTAAGGCCAACAGCCCACCCGCCCCCACACTTCCTTCGCAAGTGGTCGTGTGTGGTGGTGTGTCCACGGGCTGGCCCTACCCCCAAACTGTGCGGCATTAAACTTCAATTAGAATCTGCGAACAATACGGTTAAGAAACATTGTGTATGTTGTAAAGGATTTGTATTAGTGTTTGGAGGTCGCAGGTTCAACCCCCGCTGCGTCCACACATATTATAACCAAATTTTTGGTGGCCTCCAGGGCTACCACGTGGTAGCCTCTGGCTGGGACACGTGTCAACTCGTGGTTGGCCATCATTCACACCAATGAAATTGCACCTATTAAACCCAGTAATAAAACAACACTTGTCACATTGTGATTCACAGAGGAGCCCATTGACCAAGTCAATGACCACATACCCTGCCCAGTTAGTGCCATGTCAGCAGTACAGACTGTTGACTGGGTTGTCAATTTTTTTTTTAAAGCATCTGATCATTTCTCCCCAGTGGAGGCCTTTTGGACCCCAAAATATCAATTTTAGTTGTCCAACAGGTGAGGGTACAGTTCCCTCACCTTTCTAATATCGATCCATTTTACCTTTGAAGGATTTGTTCCCTTATGCCCCACTCAAAGGTAATCCACATTCCCTCATTTTGAAGACCTTGTTCTTCTATCAAGTATGGTGTCTTGTTGTAGTTCATCAAGGTATTCAGGAGAAAAATCCTCAATGGAAGGAATTTGGACATTTTCTCCTTGATCTTCTATCAAAGGAGGATCATACAACCTTAAGTTATCAACATTAACAACATCATAAATTTTCATATATGAAGGCAAATCCAACCTGAAGGCATTGTTACCAATCATTTCCAAAATTCTGAATGGACCATATCTAATTGGTTTTAGCTTTTTACCTTCTCCTTGGAGCCTCTCTTTGTTGATGTGAAGCCAAAATTCATCACTGAATTGGAACTTGTGATCTACAAGATGCTTGTCATACCTTTCTTTGTTCTTGCCTTTGCTCTTTTCAAGTTGATCTTACACTGTTTGATGTACCATTTGGAGTCATTCAACGAACTCCTTGGCTTTTTCCATGTTACCATCAATAGAAACATCCTTCATACCAAGATGATGCAAATGGTAAACAAATTCCTCCACTTGATTCCTTTGACTCAAGCTTGAACATACATCTTGAAAGTATGTATTTTGTTGATCATAACTTCCATGTAAAACAAAATTATGCTTGAGAAAAGTAGTTATATAAACAATAGGCCTACAAAGTACATCAACAAACTTGTCGCTTATACCTTTCTTATTCCTTTTGACCAAGTGGAAAAGTAGAAGAAAACCCATCCAATGAAAGTGTCTTTTTCGCTGCAACTTAAACACTGCACCATTGAAAATTTTTGAATGAAATGAAATTGGCTTACCACCTTGCATAAAGACTAAACCCATGGCATAGTTGCATACATCAACCTGAAACTCAAATGACTTTTTCAAGTATAGAAGAGCAAGTATAAAGGCTGAATTGATCTTTTGTTTTCAAAGCATCAAATGCCTCTTGTTGTTTGCCTCCCCACTGGAAGACCTTTTTCACAACTGCCAAAGAATGCAAATGAGATACAATAGAAGAAAAACTAACAAAATCTTTCCTCCAGCATTGGGCTGCTCCCAAAAAACCTCTTATCCAAATGACTATCTTGAGCATTGACAAATTCATAATGGCATCAATCTTGGAGAGGTCTAACTTCTGCTCACCTTCTCCAATATTATGGCCCAAGTACATCAAAGAAGTTTTATCCAACATATACTTTGACATCTTCAATAACAAATGTTCTTGACATCTAACATCAAGTATTTCTTTCTCACACATGACATGTTCATAATGAAATTTTCTGAAAATGAAATTGTCATCCAAGTAGACTATCATGTCTAGAAATGGCTTCAATACATCGTTCATCACATGCATGAAAGTAGTAGGAGCATGGAAAATACCAAAAAGCATAACAAGTCATTCAAACAAACCTTGCTTGGTTTTGAATGTCATCTTCCATATGTCTCCTTCAACAACTCTACTTTGATGATAGCCACTTCTTGAGTCCCATTTAATAAAATGCTTACCATTCTTCTTGGGTGCCAAAATAATAGGTGCACCACATGGTGAAGGAGATGGTTGGATGATCCTTTTTTTCAAAAATCCTTGGATTTTCTTTGTTGTTTCTTTACTTTCCCTTCTTGACATTTGATGCATGTCAATGTTAGAAAGAAGACACTTTTGTTGCAATGGTATTTCATGTTGGATTCTCCTCTTGGGAGGTAATCTCCTTGCTTTCCGAAACACCTCATCATCATGGTTAACTACATCAACCAAATCAGTTTTCAATTTTGAATTAGAACCATCAAATGCTTCATAATCAACATCAGCATTGGGTTTGATCATAAGAAGCATGAAATTATTGCTTGAATTCACTAGTCTTTTCATTTGCCCTGCATTAACTAATGAAAGATTTAGTTTCTTGTGATGAGATCTCACAATATACTCCACACCATCCTTAAACAAGTGCTACTTGTTTTCATGACGATGGAAGATTTCTTTTCTATCATAGAGGTAAGTGTTTGGTCAATTTAGTGTCCTAAATTTCTATACATAAATTATCAATCCGGGTATCGTAAACTGATGAAGTGTAGTGCACTATATGTGCTAGATGACCCTTATTACTTCAATGTTTTTGAGTTTTAAGTTGTTTTAGGGTTTTTTAATCCTTTAATTCCTAATGAAGTACAATGTACTTAACAAAAATCTTAAATCTACTTCTGCTAAAAGAAATGAAATGAGGACTAAGAGTGCTTAAAGTCAGATTTGGAAATAAATTTTTAGTCAAGAAAAGGAAAACAAAGTTCATATTTATGCTCTTATGATTGTTTCCAAAACATGAACTAAAGGAACTTAAGAGTGAAGTTGAAACTACTATCTAATCAGCTTAATAAAATATCAAAAGTGAAATTGCAGCTATCTATGATAAAAACAGAACTAAAATGAAATATTGAAAATGAGATTACAACTATGGTTTAGTATATTGCAGAATCAAAACTTAATGAGAAACTGAAAATGAAATTGCAACAAAACCAAATGAGAAACTAAGACTGAAAATGAAATTGCAACTAGTATATTATAAAAACTAAATGAAGTGCTTTGTCACTTTGCTACACAATTTTGGGAGAACATCCTCGTTGTGATAAAATTTTGAGGGATTCCATACTTCATTGTTCTAAGAGAAAATAAATACAAAAATGCAGAAAAAGACTCATTACATAAGTGAAATATTTCACCACTTAGTTTTCAGATGAACCATCAACTAGAAGGGCTTTTAGAAACATTCACCTACACCATGAGTTATCACACTCACAATAAAATGGCATTGATCAATTAAATTCAAAATATAAAGACTAATGAACAGTAAATGAATTACTCTACACTATTGAACTCAACTTCAAGCTACTAATAAGAAACTAGAAAGTAGTGAAACAAAAGAAATATTTTGTACTGAAATAAAATTGTTCTGCGTTAGTAAGAAGATGACAAAAACTGCATTATGAACAAAGTTAGAAAATGGTTATAAACATCATGGAAAAATACAGTGAATTTACCGCTCAATTATAAAAGGAAAAACAAAATAAAATGTAACCTCAACCAGCGCAGGGGCCCTCTGCTTAGCTCAAATTATATGCACTTAATCAACACTCCAACAACGCTTTCAGGTATCCATGAGACACACGGTTTTTATATTAAAAACATAGAATGATTTCTTCAAATTAAAAAGCGGTAATCTAAGTTAACGCATGAGAAAAATCGAACTGGTTCTGCGTTCTTCACATAAGTATTTATAGAGTTTTATGGAGAAAAATGAGCTACAACAAAACATGTAGGCAAACAGGTACACCAAATCCTCTTCCTTAGTTGTTGGAGGCATAAATCTAAGGTAATGGTTGTTGGATTTGGTTTGCACAAGTGGCAAATGAAGTCCGTGGCCTCAGGAAACTGCTTCGGATCCCATCACTAAGAAATGTGTATAGAACAGAGTCATGTTTGCCTTAGGTTTCTATGTTTTACTTCCCTTTGACCGAAGTCTTCCTTGTTGATCTGGGTCAAGTGAATTGGACATGATCCATGCCTTGATGTTTTCCAAGCTGCCCATGCAGTCCATTTCCCCTTTTGACACTTGGAACCTGCAAAAGCGTGGAAATAGCTGCGGAACAACTGATTAGCTGCAGAATATGGTTGTGTTCCATAGCTAAAAGACAAAAACTTTTTCAAACAGTAAACATAAAAATATAACATGTAAATCACTGAAATATACTCCTTGAGGCAATGTATAATGGTTTTTGATGATACGGATGCATTTTACATGGAAGAACAAAGAAGGAAGGATGAGAAAAGTTGTTAAGGGAAGGGCAGTTTTGGAGTTCAACATACCCCCACTGCAAGACTATTGCATGTCCCCATGCAATAAAAATTGTGAACTTCCTCCTCCTACTGCATTTGTTCTGAGACTTCAGCCAAAACACCCAACCACTTCTTGCTTTTCTTTGCACCAACTGCCATCCTTGGCTTCCTCATGAGAAATATGTACTTGAAGTAAATAAGTGCCCTATTTAGCTTCTTATTGTTCCTTTTTAGTTTTCTGTTCTTCTTGTGCCATAAAACCAAGTGAATCATAGTGTTATCATGGATAATCTTATCGAACTTGTTCTATTCTTTTAAGGCTTCATTTTCTCTTTGGATGTGCCTATTTAGAACTTCTAGCTCATAGATCTTCTGTTTGAGGGAGCTAGTTAAGGTTTCTTCTGAGGTGGCAAGCTGCTCGGGATTGGCTAAAGTTCTTGGGTCTACTGATGTACTCTTTTTATCCAATGACTCAAAGTAGTCATAAATTTTCTATTGGATTGGATCAATGCCTGAAGAGGCTCTTCTTTGGCTACTCTCAAAGTTTTGTGGTGGAGAATTCTATGGGCTTTGCTCATATGGAATATTGTCAGGGGACGTAGGTTTTAACCCCATACAGAAATTACCTACATACGAATTCTAAAACATAGAAAAATAAACAATGCAAGAGCATAACACATAAAACCCATATACACAGAGATTTTCCCACTAGATCCCAAAACCGAGACTACCAGCTTGATTTTTCATTATGTTCCTTTCAATGTTATAATACATATTTATACAAGTCGAAGCATCCAATATAATGGAGAAAAAACCATCGCATCCAATACCATGGACCGAAAACCATCGCGTCCAAAAAACATGTGTGAAAATCATGCACAAAACCATAGGTGGGTCTGCCCATCCTAACATAGGGTCCAAAA